>JAULBM010328411.1:1672-13154 GCA_032357055.1 Geukensia granosissima | reverse complement strand
CCGGGGTCACTTTTCCATATGGTATATTGACCCCGGGGTCATTTTTTAGGGAGGTCAAAATACCATATGACACCGGGACACCAAAGACATTTCGCAATAAATATTATTTTAATGCATATTTTCCCCCGAGGCAAGGCTATTTGCGCGTTCAGTATAGAAAAACTCTCATGACATCTCAAATTTGCTTTGTTGCTATTGTAGGAGCCCTATTAACTTTAGTTTGACATAAAACTGTAAGAAGAAATATTTGACATCAACAAGATTTCAAGTGTTAGAAGCAAAATTTAAGTTTCGACAATTGCCAATAATGTAACGGAGACAACTTAACGTTTAACGCGGAAATCTTCTTTAGAAAGGGCTATCTCGTTTTGAAAAACTGGAAATTGTTTCATAGGGATATGCGCCTGAGGAAGTAACTGCGTGCATTCTTAAGAGATATCTTCATTTTTGCACGTGTTTATAAGAACTCTTACTGATGCAAAGGTACTCAAAGATCATTGTTATGTGACTTTTTTCTTTCTCTATAATTTTTATCTCGATAATGGGGAGGGTTTGATTCAGCAATTTTTATCTCGACGAGGGGGGAGGGGTTTCATTCAGCAAACGTTGAACCCCACCACAGGTATCATGTGCCTCTCCCAAGCCAGGGAATGATGTGATTAGTTTGTCATTTACATATGAAAAGGAAAATATATGGGGTAAATGTCGGAGAGACTGCACCTGTATATATAGGACAAAAACACTAATTCATTGATTTCTTTAAGATTTTCAACTAAATATGAGAATGTTGAAATTCGTCTAGCCCGTTTACCTTAACTTTAACTAAAAAAGACCATATATACAAAGATTCGTACATGTCATGGCTATAGTCATACAAAAAATCTCAATCTAGTGAAACACTGACTCACATGGCGAACCCACTATAGAAAAAGGCATTTAAACTTCCTATTTTCGACGCGTTGTTGGAGCATGCCACCATATCTCAAATCACTCCTACAACTGATCAAATCTGGGCTCAAATTCATCCGAAAGCATCTTAATAAAATTTTACTTATCAAAATTCGTTTACTGTTTTTGAAGATATGGCGTACTGGATGGGACTATATTGTGTATTTTTAGCAGTTCCAACTTCCGGGGTGAATTATTGTTTTGACAACTAAATGTATATCATTGATTAAGATTTGCATATTTTATTTGTTTTGGGCGATTTAAAGCTCGTCAAGAGGAGTTAGATTCCACCTTTATGACAGGCTTTATAATGTATTTACAGATTATTATATAGATCCTGGTGACATTTCCCCCATATTTTCTTTATTAATACTTGGACTATAAAAAAATAGTCACATGTAAACTCTGCGATCCAGGTTATAGTTTAAAAGACCGGTATTTTAATAAAGGGGCATAACAACCTTTCATTCGGCACTAGAGCGGATTTAGATTAAAAGTTTAAATGCATGTTGTAAAGTCATTGCGACTCTTCATAAATAATAATTTGGCATTGCATACCGTCTTCGATTACGATTTCTGACTCAATCTAGATAGACTTTCTTTGATTACATATTTTAAAGATAATAATAGGATTGATGACTGTGTCATTTGGAAACTACAAGCCTTTGTTCCTTGTTTTCGTTTCATCTTTAAATGTGTCAAATTTGCCTTGTCTCTTTGGACTATGCACTTCTGATATCTCACATGGTTATACTATACTGGACTCGGTTAAGCGTACTAATTTTGTTTTCAGTAAATAGCGAGCATTTACTGGGAAATACCTCTCTTTTCCTGTGTGATTTGATAGAATTATTGTTCGGAGGCTTGTTTTCAGTGTGCCATTAATGCGTTATTTAAATTTTATTTCTCCATTGATCACTAGGAACGAGGAAGGGTTTGAATCCAACAAAACTGGTGTAACATGTTGCAGTCGTCTGTCCCAAGTCCGGACTATAGAGAACATAAGACTATCAGTGTGGCAATTTTATAATTGCACTTTCATCGACATGTTTGTTAACATTTGGCTACTTTACCAGTCATTTAAAATTTACAACTTTTGTCATATTTGTTAGTTTTGAAATTTAGAGCTTTATAAGGAGTGAGTCAGGTCCAGCGAAAAAGACATCTAACACGTGCAATTCAAGGAAAAGAACTTTAGGAAATGATACTTCAATTACTGCTGGAAATTTCTATAAAATAATGTGCATAAATCATGCCAGAAAAGTCTGACAACTTACGGGGTGCCAAAGGGAACTTCAGACCCACAAGCAAAGGCATTCACCCAGTGGTTAAAAATAAAGATCATAAATATTGAACATATAAGATTAATTTTAATTCACCTCTTTTTGTCTTTTACAAAAGTAGTTTATTGATGTTTTGATTCTGACATTCAAGCTGTACAAATGTATAACAATCAAGCAACCTCAATTAATCAAGTATAATTTTGTTAATTTAAATTTACTTTTAAATGGTATAGGTTGTAGTTTTCAAAACAGGATTGATACATATAGCCCACTGCTCAAGCACATTTATTCCCCGATATTAATATTTTCATATCGGTTAGCAAACTAGAATTTTTATCTGATTTGAACTTATTTAGATCTCACGCCTTTTTAAAGCTCATGCTTTCGTCGTCTGTCCCTGGACTTGGCAAGAATATTCGTTAGGTAACCTTCAACAATTTTCTTGGTAAATCGGATGTTCAAATGATTACCAAAGGGCAGAAAATGCATTTGGACTAGCTTTCTCTTTTTATTAGAAACCCCCAAACCGACTGAAATTTTTGTGTGTGATTTTATTCTTGGATGTTCCAAAAATAAATCTCACAAATTCTACAGCTGGGTTTCTCGTTCTTAAAATTCAAACTGGCCGCTACAGGTTAACTTAATCTTCATAACTTCTTATGTGAAAATGTTAGGTCAGTTGAAATGGTTTGTTTTGTGTACGACGCTTTCGATGGTGTTTTAAAATGTATGTTTTTCGTGAGGATCGGACATTCTAAATGGTCTGCCGGACTTTTAATATAATGCAAGCTATGTGAAGTCTGATAAAAAAATCTTTTCAAATGTAAACTCTAAGGCAGGTGTAATTTATGCATGTTTGAATGATCCTTGAATGATGAGTGTTAAGTTTTTCATGCCTATCAAGAAGGATGGCCACCAACGTGGAAAAAGATTTTCAATGTTATAAAGATATGGTGAATTTTGATATGCTTAATGTACATTTCATGAAAAACTCTTATCAGAAGCATAGGAAGTCCGAGATCCAAGCATAATAAAAGAAGTTAACAAATCCAAAGAAAAAAAAAAAAGAAAAAGAAAAAGCAATCGAAACACGAAGCCAAATCCAGCGGTAGGGACAACTACTAGCTGCAACCGTTTCAATACCTTTCCGTATTTTCAGTGCTTAAAAATTTTATTACATTATTTAATAAATTTCTTGCCAGACTTAGACAAGTCTGACAATTGTGCTGGTAAATCCCCTCAAGAATATTTGGTCTACCAGCAGTAACATCGACCCAGTGGTTTTCAAGATACAAGTTAACCAAAGTTAAATTAATATAATACATTTTGTGAATGTTATATGTACATTTAATTAGTAGCTTTTCATGAATATCATTATAACCATACATAGGAAGTCCCAGTTCCAAGCATAGTATAGGAAGTACTCAAATCCAAAAGTAACAATTGCATTGGAATCGGCCCTGTTGAAAATTTGTTCATTTTTTTTTATTTGATTGATTTATGGTTGTTTAACCTCCAGTGGCAAATATTTCATACACATTCAAAACAAAATACAAAATTACCAATTATGAATATATATAGAGAATTTCTGTTCAAATATTTTTGGGGATGGGGTAGAACACAACAGGATTACGGCTTTGACTGCTACTGGAAAATCGGATTGATAGGTACCGACGAAAAATTTACCGTTTTGTAGCAGTTAAGCCTTCTCAACAAAAAGGAATCTTTTAAGTGCATAATTGCTGACATTCTCTATACATGCTACCCACCATGATCTCAGCAAGTGAACTTTTGGTGGACTTTAATGAGATATGTTTTTTCATCCATGCTAGGGATTTGTTACTTAACGTTTAGGTCACGGAATTTGTTAAGAACTTATATCTTTCTCTGTTCCAATTAATATTTTGTCCAAAGGTCAGTAAAATCTGTGACACGTGTATTAGTAGAAACTCACGTGATTTCCACTCTGTTTACATCATAGGTATATTAGTTGGCTAATATATTCTTTTTAAAATATTTATATCTACTTAAAGTCTAATCTGTAAAGTTATATGCAAAGCTTACTTTTATTGCAAATTTATCTTATTAATAATCCTAAGGTCAACTTTATACGTCTCTGGATATTAACTAAACATTATAAAAGACAAAACTAAGACATTCATACGAGATTATATTTGTAATTATAAAAAAATTACCGTCTAGAGACACATCACATTCAATAAGGATTATTGTTAAAAATACAAAGTATAGTATGTGACGTATTTGTGCGATTAATATGATATGTTGGACTTTTTTTAATAGATTGTCGGCATTCCACTGTGTACAGCTTCTCGCCGATTAATTCCTTTATTCGAATGAAGATGACTTCATGCAGAGCCTTCTAAAGAGAAAAGATAAAAATGGCCTAATCTTTTGGTTTCACGTTCCACTATAGAGATGATGTCCTTTCACTGAATAACTAAATTTGGTGACTATAATGACCGCACATATCCCATAGAACTTGAAATTAAAGATCCTACAGAAACAAAATGTCTGCTTCTTACCTAGACTAACACCTAGAAATTTACAGTATGGCGGGTTAAGAGCAAAACTTTACGACCAGAGTGATGAATTTGATTTTCCGATTGTAAACTTTCCGTTTATGTCTAGCAACATCCAGCCGCAACTGACAAGAAAGCTACTGAGCCAAGGGTTTCCCAGGGAGAGATTTGAGTCATCACTCCGGAAGTTTTTTGGTCGCCATCATGATTTGGTTAACCGGTACGAAATATCAGTTTCAAAAGTGACGATAGATATCTTTCCACTGTCGCGAATACGAATTCGCCCTATACCGGTAGTGACTAACATCGATTATGACAATACACCGTCTTCGTATACTGAGTACCAGCGGAGCATCTGAACTCACCCTGGTTTTTGTAGGGTTCGTGTTAATCCAGCTTTAGTTTTCAGTGTAGTTTTGTGTGTTCTGTCTTCCGACTTAACGATCTGTCTGCCCCTTTGGTATCTTTGAAATAAATATAAAAACCTACAACTCGACCAAAATTGTCCTTTTCGTGTGTAAACTACTTCAATTGAAACCACATTAGCTAACACAGAAAAATTGCAAATGAAGTGCAAGAAAAGACCTTCAAGCAACGTGTTTATAAGTGACAATCGATAGAGAACAGAATGCAAATCAAAGCGCACACGAGTGACTGTGTAGTTGTAAACAAGAATTGCTTCTACATTAAAGTTCATTAAATTTCCATACTTAGAAGAATTCAGGTGATTTCCATTTCGTTGCCATTATTTTATTGTAGGTGTATTAAATGGATTGTCTCTTCTTTTTAAAAATGTCCATATATTAAAAGAATCAAAACTGTTACATGTAGTGGAGCGATTGTTTTTAAAAAGTCGCTCCGTTAAGGATTTTATTGCTCCCACCTTACACACAGCCTAATTTGGTTTCATTTGAAAGACAAGAGATTTCCAATAAAATAACGATACCCGACGAGACCTACCTAACTCGACGAACGATACTCAACCTAACACAATTTAATCAATCGGAGCATGATGGAAGGGATTGTAACTCTGTAATGAAACAGAAAAAAAGGGATATGGAGTAAATAATTTATTGAAAACGCTACCACAAAGCGATAAATACACAAGAAAAAAACAATCGAATGCACCGAAAGTGAATAGAAATAATGATTGCGTAAGTACGGTCTTATTGGATTCCATCTTTGACTAATTTGATTTTTCTTTCAACGATAATGTTTACCGTATATTAAAAAATGTAATATTATTTTTCTCAACTAAAGCAAAACGTTTGCTACAGTTGTTGATGTCCCTGTTTTAACAGGAAAAAGTAAACTAGTCCAGCTTGATTTGGAAATGAGGAAAGGCTTTTTCACTTTTGGATCATTATTTGGATTAGAAAATATCATGATATTGAACAATCTAAATTGATTACTATTTGATTTCTTTATTTTCTTTGTTGGTGTTATGTTTTGTTTTGTTGCTTTTTTCTATAGTTTTGTTGTTTTTTGTGTGTTTTTGTATTTATTTTTATATTTGTGTGTGGTTTTTTTTTTTTGGGGGGGGGATGGATACAAGGTATTTGAAATAAAAAATATGATGCAACAGTCACTTTTCTCAGGAAAAAAACAAAGGTTCTCACTTTTTTACAAAAAAAAAGAAAGGTGGTATTGGATTCTTATGAAATGGGTTTGCTCCAGTCCGGAATTCGCTCTGGACTTTGAATATTTCCCTTATTCTGATGCATAGGCATTTGCATGTTTAAATATATCGTTATTTTTCTTTTAATTCAAAAAAAATAATTTGTCTTTTACATTATTTTCTTTACGGTTAAGCCTTTTTCAAGTTCAGGCGGTACATTTTTCAATTGTTGGTCTTATATTTATTAATATCTTAAATAAAGTGTTCATTAATTCATGTTGCACCCTGAAAAGGTCTGTTATTGGTGATGGAAAGTCTATACATAAAGCTCAATTATGGATTGTTTAAAATAGGCAGCAATTTTTTTTTCAAATGAGAACGATGGATAAAATGAATATTCCGGTTGTTTCGAAAAAAATATTTTAACTGAAGTAACAAACATTTTAATCTCGGGGAGGGAGGACTCAACTTTAGAACTAAGCAATCAAATATTAGTTTTTTATGATCAATACAGATTTTTCACTGTTCTTTTTTTTTAATAAACTTTACAAAAAGTAAATAAAAAGGACTGATTAATTCCTATTTTAATGTAAAAATAGCATGTACTTTGCACCGGAATTTGAAAAAAAATATGTTTCTTGATTTCTCCCACAGTGTATATTGCTAAATTGGGAAAAAATGATTTTACGCGCTAAGAAAATAAACAAAATATATTTTAATAATATTTTAAAGATTCAAAATAGAAACCATACCTTTCCCTCTTTTTTAACAGTTAAATGGTCGTTCTCTAAGATCTATGTTTGGAAAGGTTTATTATTATATTTTCAATTTTATAATTTTTAATATAATGAGGTGTGGTCAGACGTAGAATAACCGTGAATTTTACGCCCTCTCTCGTTGAGATAGGTAACGCATAGGTATTTTACTGGTAGCGAACATTTTGGCGGGAAACGAAATCAACCCTGAATACACACACTGTAGAATAGTTCACTGATTGTTTTCATTCATGTCTTATTTATGCAGAATAATTTATTTAAAAGTCGGCTGGAAAAGGAATTCGAAGATACCAAAGGGGCAGACAAAAATCGTTAAGTCGGAAGACAGAGAAGACCATGGCCAACAAAATGAAACCAAAGACAAACATAGAACACACAGCACTACACTGAAAACTAAAGCTGGAGTAACACGAAGCCTACAAAAACCAGGGTGAGTTCAGGTGCTCCGAAAGGGTAGGAAACTCCTGCTCCACTAGTGGCACCCGTCGTGTTACTCAGTAGTCAAAGCCGATGTATAGTCACAATCGATGTTAGTCACAACCGGTATAGGAACGGATTTGTATTCATATCAATTGTCATTCGTGAAATAAATATTTCGAACTGGTCAACCAAATCATGACTACGACCGAAAAACTTTCGCAATGATGACTCGAATCTTTCCCTGAGAAACCCTTGGCTCAGTAGCTTTCTAATCAGCTGCAACCCTCTATCAATAAAATTATGATAGGAAGCACAAGAACTGGAGTAGTGTATCGATTGAGAGATATACAGTCCGTATGCAGGATGCGGCATGTTGCTAGACATGAACGGAAAGTTTGTAAAGCATTTTGGCACACGTAATTGGAAAATACAGCATATTGTTGTCAATAACCGATCCTCTTTCATCCATCTGTCGAGTTACGTAGGTTTCGTTTTTATTGGAAATCTCTAATAATGTTTCTGATTTGTTATCTTATGGTCACATTTCTTGTAAATCTCACGAGAATACGACGTCCTTGAATGCCAGGAAAACACAGAAATGTTTGATGTGGGATATCGTTTTTATAAATGTAAAAACTGTAAATAATTGATGTTATTATACAAGAGTAGGATTAAAACAACTTAAAATCAGTCGATTTATGCAACTTTATCGTTTCTAGTGAACACGTGGACAGTATTTCGAATAGTACCCGAAACATCGCGAAAATAAATAATTTTTCTAAATATGCTTTTGAAAAGAGATATGTTTTTGTTTCGTTATCAAAGTTTTTTTTTCATTTGCTGACCTTATTGGTGAATAATTTTGCGGGATTTGTCAAATCCTTTTTATTTTTATTTTTATTGTAAATGAAAGTTTCCCTGATAGATGTAAATTACGAATAATTGCTCTCACTTCCGATACGGTCAAGTATATAAACATTCGATTTCATAATTCTGCTTAATAACCTTTTTTATGAGATTTTTTGTAATATTCAAATTAGTTTTGTCTTTATAATTTTTGAATTTTTAAATTTAAGACATATTTATGTATTTTGATCGGTTAATTGGTAAATAAATCTTCTTCCACGTGTAGGTGTACGAATGCCCGCTTCGGACATAATTAATAATGTTTAATAGTCGTCGAATTTTAGTCCGATTTTCGGCAAGCTGAAAAACGAAAATTGTTTATATGACAATTTGTGTAACTTGTCAGGAAATAACACAAGAAAACATGATAGACTTGATCGAATGAAGAGTAACTTCGATGTGGGTAATTTCTAGAAAAATATGTAATATTTGATCTTTGCTGGTTGAGCGAGGGTGCTAATTCTTTTTAAACTTTACAATCAGAACAAATTCATCACTTTTATGTTTAATGTCGGTTCGTTCTAATTGGACTTAGGTCTAAAACGGTGCGACCACCTCATTTCTATCTTAAAACGGTCGTAGAACAGTTTTAATTACCGTTATGAATTAACGTATAACAGTTCTGCTGACTGCTCTAGAACAGTTCTACGACCGCTGTAGAATAAAATTCTGACTGCTTTATAATTGATTTCTGACTGTTCTAGAATATAATCCTGACTGCTCTATAACAGAATTATGACCGCTTTAGTATATCATACTGACTGCTCTAGAAAAAAATTAGTTCTAGAAGTAGAATCATTGTCTGACTGCTCGGTAAATATATCTGACTGGCATAGAACAGTTCTTCGACTACCCTCGAAGACTAGAATCATGCTGTTTCAAAATCGCAACTAACATTATTAACATATTTGCAAAAAAATATAGTGTAAATCTTTACGGCAAAGGGTTTTTTGATATAAAGCATGTAAATTTTGTGCTTATCAATCCAAAAGATTAGTATACAATACTATGTCAAGTTGTATATCATATCACTATTATCCAATATTAAAGTTCTTGCCTAAATTAGTATGAAAATTTGCTACAAAGAATGCTGTGTTGCACCTAAAATTTTTGCTTTTGAACTTAAATGATAAGTTTGGTATTCAAATTCATGATTTATATTATATCGCAACTAACCATTATTGCCAAAAATATAGTGTAAATATTTATGACAAAGAACAGAGACAATATAAAACATCAATATGTACTGTATTTGTATGCATGTCTTAACATCAATTCTTTAATTAGCAATTATTTGTCTTAGTCTAATTAGAGCTTTTCTAATTCTTGACTAGCTATTCTAATTCTTGACTAGAGCTGTTCTAATTCTTGACCGAAGCTGTTTTAAAAAAGAGCTGCTATACAGAGGGACTCGAACTGTTCTATGACAACTCTGTGACCGCTGTTCGTCAGTTCTACAAAGTATATGATGGCTATATCACCGCTCTACTTAGATCAGTTCTCTTGGCTGCTTTGCATGAGCGGTTGGGTGATAGGTTAGAGGCCGTTGCATCTGTAGTTCAGGGTCCAGTAAGAAGTTAACAACCGATTCATGTGATGTACATGTATGGATGATGAGAAAAAGATTTTTTATAACAATTCGAACCCGACATCGTTTTTCTGTTTTTAACCAGCGTATAGATCACCCTAAAAGCATTTTTTAAATTATACTCCAAAACAACCCACCGCCACAATGTTCATGGAACCACTATAAGATGATAAAGGTTCCATAACCGGTTTGATTTTTGTAATATGACGTGTTAAGACTTTTCGTAATAGTTTGTAAGTCAAAGTTTGGTTGTGTACGTAGGTATGTAATAAGCTGAATGTATTTTGTGTCCTGTACATGTAACAGTAGGGCCAGATTTGGCATTCTTAATGAAGATATGTAAGTTTTTATTTTAACGATGAAGCATATCCAAATTCTTTTTAATATAATGTATAGCAATTTGTGAAAAAAAGTACACATACATCAAATATTTACTCAAAGAGAGTATTTGCTCAAAGAAAAAAAAAACACAAAAAGATCGGGCACAAATTCTTTCAACTTAAGAAGTCTTCTCATAGAAAGTTTAGCAATACTAATATATATACAATTTCCGCTTATAAATACTTGTAGTTTCAAAAAGCCGTGCTATATTCTGTACTTTTTCTTATAATGTGAATATTGAAAACGTGTGTGTCCTACCCCTACCACAAAAAAAAAAAAAAAAAAAAGAAATTGATTCGTCATTACATGTCCATCTCGGTAGCAAAATAATAAGGATCAATGAGACGAATTTGGACCAGATTTTGCTTTTTTTGTTAAAAGATACCATTTGCTGAAAACTTCGTATGCATGGGTCTAATATAAAGTACATATATTTCCCGGTTTTTCCTATCCAATATCCACTTTGATAGGATAAAAAATTTCAAAAATGAAACTTTTGATCAAGTCTTTTTCTTCGTGTTAAATTTCATGTCCTGTTTCAAAAAATGGAGATTTTTCCCAAAAGTCGTTTTTTGCACTTTCATACAAAAAACTATTTTTAAAAATATCATGATAAGTTATATGTTTTTTCTTGTGATTAAATTTTGAAAAAGACTTCCGATTTTTGTTTTGAATTTTTAAATAAAATACAACTTACACCATCTTATCCAAAAAAATATTGCCAAAATATATGTGTTCTTTGAATTGCTTCCCTTTCAACTTTGACGCCATTTTCCAGGAAATGTGAATCATTAATTCTAATGGTACATGAAACAAGCTTTCAAATAATACCAAGTTTAGGTGTGTGTTAAATGGGTGCATTAAAGTTTTAGAAATGCCTCTAAACCACTCGTATATGTCAAGTTTAATGCAAGGCTCATTTTATTGCAACAGAAATCGTATTAAAACAAAGATAAATTTTATACGTCTATGGATACGAATTAACCATAATAAAAATTTAATTAAGACGTTCAAACGAGATA
>JAULBM010328400.1:0-13154 GCA_032357055.1 Geukensia granosissima | reverse complement strand
TAACGTGCGAATCGTGTGCGTGTAACGTGTGAATCGTGTGCGTGTGGTTGGGAACCTTTTACGTTCCAGGGGGTGTAACATTTATGTCTATATGTAACATTAACACCAAAAAAAATATCATGATTGTCTTTATTTCTATATCAAGAGGCAGTCTCCCTGTTTCGTAATAAACCATAAAATTTGTGTTGACTTTTTCGTGTGTAACAGATATTTTTAAAATTTCAACTTGACTTCTTCAATAACATGATTATTTTCGAAACCCAAGACTTCACAGCAATATTAAAGTTTTTAAATTGGTTGAACAATCTTGCCGAAGCACCCGATTTTTGACCTTTTACAAATACATTATGAGTCCGCCCAGTTTTCAATACACTATAAACAAAGCTTTGGTAGATTTTCCTGCATAAGCTTTCTAAGCTCTAAAAGAGGACCCTGATTTCGAAAAAAATACATAAGCGAGTAAATTATGTTTCAACTCCAAAATTTCCAATTGGACACACTGTTCACATAATTTTTTTTACCACCAGCAACAAGTAGGATCTTAGTTTTTAGAAAGAGACTTCACAGGCACTTGTCTTTCAGGTGGGATAACTGTCCACATTATCAGTGTGTAAATAGGGATAACAACCCCAAATAGAGAAATGTGATCAAAGATTTAAAATAAGATCTACTGTAATGTGAGTTACAAGCCTTGCTTAATACGTGTACCGTCAGAAAAATGCTAACTTCACGGAATTCTTGACTCGGCGACCGTTCTAGTGAGAGTTCACATTTAGTTTTGTGCTGTCATGGTATTTTTATATGTATTTGTATATGATGCAATTGTAAAAATAACCATAAGAAATGGCACAGCAATGCAATTTTGTTTGTACGTTACAAACATAAATATCAAGTAAAATGTTCTTTACATTTTAAAACTAGTAGCATATATACCTTTGCAAAACTACCCATTTAAAAAATACCCAGGTGCGAGCGTTTATTTTATTCCATGGAGACGTCTACATGTATAAAAGATAAAAATCAAATTGATTTAAATATCATAAGTCTATTAACAGCATTCGAACAGAATAGAATATCAGAGCAGAAGACAATGTTTATCTTGTACGTATTTATTCCTTGAGGAACTAATATACAATATGCAAAAGTGTATCAAGCGTAAGTCATGAAAGAGTATTCCGAAATTTACAAAACATAAATGCCTTCTGTAAAAGATGTCATAAGATTTACAACGCTTGGACAAGACTTAAAAAATCACTGAAGAAAGAGCACTGAGGAAGCACCACCCAAGAGGAATAATTCGCTAAGCGGTTTGGTAGGTAAATGGAATCAGAGAAAAGTACTTACCTTGCAAATGGCATCAACTGTGTGGAGGAATCCAACTCTGTGAATGGTCACAAATGTTTTTAAAGACAAAACAATCGATAAGGGTTCAGATGGGATTTGAAAGCAGACTGGAGAACAGACTTTGCATACCTGCGATATTTGTGACAGTAAATCTAGCCGACTTCCAATATGGTCAAAAGAACACCTAACATGAAATAGACAGGGAGGAGTCCGATGATCAATCTCAAGCCAGTCCTGGCAATATCTTCTCAGGAAATTATTCAATAAAGGGGTACTTTAAGGAGTAGTTAGATTAAGCCCCATATTTGGCCCAAATTTAAGATTTTGTGAAACAATAATAAGTTGTTGTGAAAATGCTGTTTAATAATCGTCTTTTAAAAATTCATTACTTTTACTTGAATACTTTTCTTCATTTCGACAAAATGAAAGGGGATATTTGACAACTTTGACAAGAATAAAACATTTTGTGCAAAAATACTCAATATTTGGAGGTGTTTTGTTAAAAAAAGATAGGATCGCACAAAAACATCACAAAGATATTTTAACCAAATATTTGTACATGATAGATTTTAATTGTGCAGAGTTTGGTTGTGATGTTTTTGTGCGATCTATATTAAAATCGATAAAATAGTATCAAATATTACATCAAATTTATTAATTTCTTAGTATTTAACATTTAAAGCATTTTCAATGTGTCATGTGACCATTGTAGAACTAATTAAATTAAAAATTCTGTTGGATTTTCTTTTTATAGACATAATTCAATACAAAAAATATAAAACAATAGATATTAGCCAATTTTCATTTCAGCCAAATTCTTGGCTCAAAAATGGGCCTTAACGACCCTGGTCCTTTGACGACAGCTCGTATAAATCAAAAAATGAAGAAGACATTATTCCATGGGAACTGATCTTGGTTAAAGTTTTTTAGATACAAGAGACAGAGCACGAAGAAAATGTCAAAGCATTGGTCGAAGACGCTACAATAAACCACAAGCACAATCTTTGCCTTTCAACGACGTGACAGATACCACTAGTTGCTAACGATGATGTGGCATAAAAATAGAAGATATCCCGTTTTCAGAAAGATTTGTATGACGACCAAGCGCTTAAAAGGAGAAGAAGAATAATATGACATCATGAAATCTTGGAAGTATGCTGTAGAGAAAAGAAAATATCAGGGTATAACACGATCAACACTCTTAAGTTTTAAACAACACTCTTAATGTTCACAACCCACTCAGTATGTTCAAATCATTCATTTCAAAGACTAACGTCCACATGAAAGCTTAAATTACAAATAAACAAAACGATTATCGCCAAACAAACTATTTCTATTGAGTAACTACAAGTTCCAAATTAATGAAATGCAACCAATATACCTATTTCACGTCTTTAAAGTTATTTGTAATTTGTGTTCATTGGTTTCATCACCACGACAATTTGAAACGAATGATTTCTCGTCAATTAGAATAAACAATATTTAATTATTTTTTATTCTCTGCAACAGTTGTGTTCACCAACAGACAGTTTCATTTTTGAACGTACATGTACAACGTGGGTTGTGAACATTTAGAGTGTTGATCGTATGAATACAGACTGCGCAGGTCGAGACTATGCAATCATATACTACTTTATGTACGTTTTAGTGTGTTTTCATTGATGTTTTGTCACATCACTGTCCCAGGTTAATGGAGGGTTGAGCGCTCAAAATGGTTTAACCCCGCCACTTACTTAATGAGCCTGTCCCAAGCCAGGAACCTGCAGCCCAGTGATTGTCGTTGTTTAACGTTGTGTAATTAAATTTAATGATATTTGTACCCCATTTTTTCAATATATTAGGTCGATTGGACATCGAGTTTTACGGCCTTTAACAGCTTCCGTTATGGTTTTAATTCGACTGTCCTTTGATGGATGGCTGTCTCAAGGGTAATCATGCCACATCTCCTATTTTTATATACTATGGTAGACTGTCTTAGTCATAATAAACTATAATCTAGTCTATGCCCACAACTCGAGGCCCACAGTGAAACATGAAAAGGTGCACAGTGCATAAATTTTAAAATTAGATTGTTTTATTAAAACTCTAATTTGGTTTCGGCCAGGCTTTCTTTAGGGTGTATATATAGATGGTTCCATAAAAATAATACCGTTTGAAGTTGTAATTAAAAGAAATTACAAGGTTGCTAGTATAGTTAGAACAAACAAGTTCATTTTGCATGTTAAGAAATAACAATTTTGTGCCACTGGAGATTATTGACAATAAAAGAGCTTTTATAACTGAACTTTGTGGTCAATTTTATCAAATTCATCATACACAGTATTAACATCATATTTGCTATAAACGTATGTAAAATGTGAATTGTATCTTTCTGGAATATATTCCATATGACAAGAAAGCCTAAACCAATCCATCCTTGCTCCTGTCAATTTCTTAAAAAGGAAATAAGCTTATAGAAAAGGGGGGTTATGGTGTAAATATATATATATATAGTATATTCATGACACGAAAATCTCATATATACAAGAAAATTCCAAGCAAAGTAAAAGCGTTTTGGCTGGTGTTCTTCATCTCAAAGTCACAGTGAGGCATTCAACAAGGAGTAAAAACTCACACCTCACAGTAAGTACAAGACGGCCTTTAGCATCAGTTTGAGCGGAAATCTTTGCTAGATGTCGACGACAATACATCTGTGCGTTGAAGCACACAAATGCGGGATAAGGTCAACAAATAACACTAGCAAAGAAATCAAACAAAATCTGTCATAAGTTGCCCGAAATCAATAACAATGTTGGGCACATCCAGATTTATTTAATGAATTGGCTGTTTTAAATAGCTTGAATAGGGGAGATAATAAACAGATAGACTGCTACCCAGCAGATAATTTTCAATCAAGACATTGGTCGAAAAAGAAAAACAATGAAGGCGTACACATATAGATCTAGAAATACGCCATAACTGTAAAATATAAGAGCATACGTATTCAAGCACGGTGAGATTTTCTACGTTCTCCACACAGCACAAGAAACAAACTCTGTAATGAAATGCAGCCTTTACGATATAAAAAGGAAAACATGCAATATTATTAAGCTACATTGTACTGTGTTAATCAGTTGTCAGACATGTCTGACATGAAATTTATCAAACGATGTTTCACAGTTTGCTGCATATGTTAAATTTCTAAAACACTAAAAATACGGAAAGGCCTCGAAAAAGTTTTGCGGTCGTTCCTGCCGCCGGAATTGTCTTTTCATTTCAAAATGTTTGTTGAGTGCTCCTTTTGCTATGTTAGAGTTCGAACTTCCTACGTTTTGGTTCTGATGTTATCGACGAGAGATTACTATTTGAAATATACAGTTCTTCATTTTTATTCTACTTTGGTAATTTTGTATTTTAATGAATTCTTTTCGAACAACAAAATGGGAATCAGTATTTAAATGTCTTTTAAAAATTCAAATCAAGTAACAGACACACCGGGTTTTCACTACAATGAGTAACACGACGGGTGTCACTAGTGGAGCAGGAGTTGCTTACCCTTACGGAGCACCTGAACTCGCCCTGGTTTTTGTAGGGTTCTCGTTACTCCAGCTTCAGTTTTCAGTGTAGTGTTGTGTTTTCTATGTTTGTCTTTCGTTTCATTTTGTTGGCCATGGTCTTGTCTGTCTATTGACTTTACGATTTCTGTCTACCCTTTGGTATCTTCGAATTCCTCTTTTCTTCCAAAATTGTTTTTAAAGACTTCAAGATCTTCACAAAAATAAGCGTTAGGGTCAAGAAAACTGTATTTTGGCTCTCACAATCATGTATGTGAAATACAGTGATTTTCAAACCCTTATTTTGAGGCAAAAGATGGGCCCCTGTCCAAATGCTTAACAGTTAAAATATTTTCCAAATTGTAGTCATGATTTTCCCAATTATTCCAGCTGAAATCAAATCATAATTTGCTTGTTGTGTTATACTGATGTGCTAAAAAGAAGCCCTGTTTTTAGTCACAAGATAGAAACATATTCCTCTGAGATATGGATAATGAATACTACAGAGTAAATATGATGATATAAAAATCACAAAAAATTTGAGATAAAGATTTAGGAAATAGTGTTTTTCATTCCCAATTCAAATGTGTACTCAACATTTTTCTCAAATGAAACAGACCTAGGTCTGGAAAATCACTGAAATAATTTCAAAATGTTGCCTTTTATAATTTTCAAAATAATCATATTTAAACCAAAATATTGTTTTCCTGGTAAGAACCAAATTTAGCAGTGAATTTTTACCCCAAACTACAAGAAAAATCTTGTATTTCACAATAATTTCTTATTTCATGCATTATGGTGCTGACCTTTTTCTAGTAATTTTTAAAAATTTATGTTGATTAGTAGAACACCTTAGCAATAATTATTAAGTAAGTGGCCCAAATCATATTGAGGAAAAAACAAACGCAACCTGGATATAAATGGCTCAACAGTTTTACCATCATGCTGCTAAAAAAATCATCTGAGTGAAATATTCACTGATGTTTCATTAAAATTATTGTGCCTGTACCATTAAGGCATATTTAAACATTTAATGCAGTTTCAGCATCGACTAGACAAGTTTAATTTCAAGGCTAATATGACACTTTATAGAGAACCTACTTTAATCAAATTTAATAGTTTTCGTAATGAAATAAGGATAATTTTTCTCAGGCTTTGTGCTTCTATTTGTTTTTTATTTTACATCCAATGTTATTGAGATTTTTATTTCTCATGTTTTGTGCTCATACCCCATTCCCATTCATGACCCCAAATATGACATTACCTGTAATTGTTAAACTTTATTGTGAATGCTTATTATAAATTTGCCACCAAAATACTTGACATCATCGTCAATTAAAATAGGATTGTCTCTATGACATTTATCATGATAAATAAATATTGTGGTCTGTCCCATAATTCCAAAGAAGAGATATGTTACTTAACCTAAATATTTAGCTTAAAACTTAAGTGTAAAATATGCTATCATGCCCATGTCAAGTTTGTTTTGCATAAAGTGAAAATGTATGCAATATTACAATATAAAAAAAATTCAGGAATAAAATATATTTAAAGACTTGTCATTATAAAAATAATAAAAGACACCATTGATCCATGGAAAGCCTACTTAAAAATTTAACATTTGATCAAGAATGGTAAAAATCATGCAAACCTCATGTTTATTTTGTATTTTCAGCATGTTCATTGAAGATCTGATTTATATGCCAGGGCAGGAAGCACTGTAAAATCACACAAGAAGAGATAACTTAAACCTTTGTAAATATGCTACGAACTACATGTTAAGAAAATAACTGTTTGTCTGAGTGTTAATACCTCGATTTGAATAAAATTAGCATTTGTAGCCTATTTAAAGTGAAACCTTTCAAGGAAATTACATGATTCTTAGATGGAATGGTACATAAATATGTCAGAACATATAGGGATCATTTTACCAACCTTGAGAGCCTTCATTATTTCTGTGACCAGTCGACATTGTTTATCTAACAGTTCTACAATGTACCTGTAATATATTATGGTCAGGATCATAGTATATATACAGTATATAAGGACTATAATTCTATATGGACTGAACGTGTTGTCAACAATTTCACCAATAGCAAAAGCATCCATTTAAAAGAAAAAGCCTGGCCTAATAGTAGTCAGGAAAATTTGGCAACCTACATATAATTATTATAATAAACAATTTTCAATAAGTGAAAAAATCTTTGTAGCAATTTTTCAAGATAAGATTTAAAATATGTTATTGAAGCAAAATAAAAATAAAGAATCTCAGAATCACCAATTTTTGACAGTCTGTTGAACATATTTATATGGTCAAGACATAGACAGCAAAATTTGACCTTTAGATTCTCTTATAACCTCTCTTATTATTATCAATTATCTAAAACCATTTGGATTTTAGGGACTTAATTGGCTAATGATAATGATATCGCTATAAAGCATGCATGAAGAGAGTATTGAGAAGTACAAAATACTCAGTCAAAAGTGAAATTCTGTCAGGTCAATAGATAAACTACAAGTCCTTTCATTACAGGTAACACAATGTACTTACTTCAATTTTTCTTGGCTTTCATCATCATCTTTATCTTCTTCAAATAATTCTTTCACCAGAAAATTTCCCAGCTGTATCCTAGATATTATAAATTATTCCTGAATTATCTTGTAGCACTTAAACATATAAAATTTTATGTAGCAGATCAAAGTATGTGCAACATGTTCCTATGCCTTTTTCCAGAAGAGCTGAAAGTTGTTTCCAAAAGGAAATTGATAAGAAAAAAAATCACCAAAACACCTAGTGAAATGAGTACTTTGCAAGCACAGCATGATGTGACCACAATATTTTGCTATGTTGAAGCTCAACAAATAAGGACACAATAATAGGACTGGATCAATATTTATTTTGATCCACAATATCCCTGCAACTGGATAATTTGTTTTGCCTTTTTAATAATTAATAATTAGGAAAAACCCCATCAAATTAGATGCAAAATCAAAATTTTTACATATCAATTTTTTTAATATGAATTTTTTGCCCACTTTGACCTCTTTTAGCTAAAAATAGAAAGAACTACAGAAAATCTGTTGACTAGTTGACAAACTAACTAAAAGCTCATATTTAGATCAATCAAATGAAAAAAATCATCAAAATTAGATTAAAAAATAGAATTTCTCTTCACATGCAAAACTGGCTTTTTTTAATCCTGTAACCCCTTTTAAATAAAAATCAGTCAATGCTCCCAAAAAATGCTACCTGTAGAAGTTAAAATTCTACTGTCACTTGGTGGGTGGCTGTCTAATGGACAATCATGCCACATGTCCTATTTTTATATTGGAGTAACTTTTGCAAGTTTTCATAACGAATCATTTGATAAAACCCAATTACCCACTGACATAGGATGAAAAATGAAAGGTTAAAAAATTAGAGTATGCCCATTTTTCAACCTTGTAAATCTTAATAACAATAAAAAGATATGGGTCATGGTGCATGTGGCTTGTAAAGCTGGCTTTTTCATAGAGAATACAAAGAAATAGCCTCATCAAAATCAAATTTAATTGATAACTAACATTTAAAGATAACAAAATCCCCATTTGGTCCCTCCTTAAAACAGTCAGGGTCAGTTCATCTATACTCATGTCAGAGTTTGTTGGAACAGGTAAAAGGGTTGTGACAGAAAAACTTTCTACCGTATTCTTATAAAATAGTGTTCATTTTGTAGACTGAAAAAAGTGCAAGTAACTAGCAATAATAATTTTTAGCAATCACGATATATTTTAAGCAGGGCCGAGTTTGGAATTCTCTAGGGGGATTTTACATTGTAAAGTCAGCCATTTGTTTGCTGGAGGTGGCTTTTTGCACGCGCTAGCACGAGACCGGGAGAACAAATTTTCAACTCTGCATAATAAATAGTAATAAACCTAGAATAAGATAACTTGCAAAAATTGTTTGAGGGGCACCTGAATGAAAATTTACTGTCACTGCAGCTCACTTTGGAAATCACCTTTTTACAATTTTGAAGATTTTAAAATAGGATGTAGGTGGCATACTTTTTATTGAAAATGTATCTAGGTATGTCGTCATTTTTAGTGCAAAGTATTTTCTTATTCCTTAAAAGATTTTTTTACTATTTGTGAAAAAGTGATTTGAATGGGAAGATTTCTGTAGTAAATTTTCGTGCATTAAAAATCAAACTTCCTTAATAATGACTGTATAACCATATATTTGTTGTTAAACTGTGAATTATATCTATCTGATCATAAAACAACCAAATATTTGAACTTGTCACCTGAAATGGGCTATTAATAGCTAATTTAAGAAAACCCACCAAATTGAGTTATCTCCCTTCTCCATGAAAAATTCCATAGACAATGCAACTTATCCAGATTTCAAGAAACCATTGAATAAATTTTCACAACTATTGATAATTTATCAATGACTAAGTGAGACTGATAGTTTTATTAAGCATAGGTTAATCCAAAACAGATTGAAATATGATAAAATTGGAAAAAGCAGATTTCTGAAGTGAACTCAGACGACAGTAGTGTACAAGTTGGAAAGCCTGTTGTGTATTAGTTGGAAAGCATGTAGTGTACAAGTTTAAAAGCCTGTAGTGTACAAGTTGGAAAGCCAATAGTGTACAAGTTAGATAGCATGTAGTGTACAAGTTGAAAAGTCTGTAGTGTACAAGTTGGAAAGCCTGTAGTGTACAAGTTGGAAATCCTGTAGTGTACAAGTTGGAAATCCTGTAGTGTACAAGTTGGAAAGCCTGTAGTGTACAAGTTGGAAATCTGTAGCTGCCAATGAGTGTCTTGCTGTGAATGCTTCAACTTTAACAAACAATTAATACTACTCTGTTGTAGATCATAAAAATGTACTAAATACTGCATCACTCTGATCCTGTGTAAGTTCATAGTCGTGCACATCCAGTTGCATAATATTTTGTAAATATTTAATGTTTGGTGGTATATGCAAGCATCAAAAAAATTATTACATAAGAAACCTTATGCATTTATGACAGAGCAATTTACTTCCTATCACTGATCAAAACAAAAGTAAGCATACAATTCAATTATCTCTTATAAAAATTACTTTGAAAATTAACATGGTGCCAACAGATTACTAACTAACAATTTCAGTTTCTAATTTTTATCTCTACATGTTGAAATCAAGCATAAAACAGCTTGCACATGGTAATAATTAGTAAAAGATAATGTCAAGATTAAACTTCAATTTCCTCCACTGGAGATTCATGTGGTCCTGCTTTAAAATTAATGCCCAGATTTAAGTACAATTTTCACAACAATTAATGGATACTAAAACTTGTATAAAAATGTCATGTTCATAAGAAATATATGTTTATTTTCCACGTCAAACAATCTTTTTTTCTGTCAGTAAAGATAATTACAAACAATAACTACAGTTAAATATTAAGAGTTATTATTATGATCTTCTGATGTTAATTATAGAATAACTAGACCAATCTAGACTTCATTTGTATATTATTTAAAACCTACTGAATTCTAAAATTGTTACCCTTAAATTATTTCAGGTTATGGAAAATTTACAGGGAAATCATGAATGACAATGGTTCAATAATCTGTGCATAATTAATTGCTTACAGGTAGTTAAATGATAAAAGTCTTGTTTTGTGAATTGCTTAGTTAACAAACAAGACATCTCCTATTTTTATACTGTGAGCAAAACTCACAAAGGATACCCCCCGCTCCCCTAACACTTAAGTTGAATTATCTGCCCTTGGAATGAGGCACGATGAATGATCTTCCTATATGCAAATCTACACATTGTGTCTAAGTTCATGTAAAGTTTCATTGAAATCCTTTGAGCGATATAGGAGGAGATGCGCTTACACGGTACTACCATGTAAATCGGCAATCAGTAACTGTAAGTTGAATTATCTGCCCTTGGAATGAGGCACGATGAATGATCTTCTTATATGCAAATCTACACATTGTGTCTAAGCTTGCATGTAAAGTTTCATTGAAATCCGTTGAGCCGTGTAGGAGGAGATACGCTTACAAGGTATGTGGACAGACAGACAGACAGACAGGGTGATTCCTATATACCCCCCCCAAACTATGTGTGCGGGGGGTATAAAAACTAAACATACTGTAAGCAAACTTACAAATAATGGGCTGAGATGAATTCCCCAACTACATGTATTATCTACACTTTGTGTCTTATGTTTGTGTAAAGTTTCATCAAAATCCATTGAACAGTTGGGAGGAGATGCACTTACAAGGAATGTGGACAGACAGAATAAATGTAATGGATGGGAAGACACACAGGGGGATTCCTTTATATCCCCAAACTTTGTTTATAGGGTATAAAAATTTAATTTTTAGTAGTCCTAACTAAAATGGTGCCAAGAGTAGTCTGGATGAGTTGTGATTATTCCAGGCAAATTATTGTATTGTTTTGTGCCCAGGAATTTGTTATATCTATCCCTTTTTACATCCATATACATGTGTGACTCTGACACACTGAGATAACAGTTTACAGCATGAAAATGTATTTTCATAAATTTAACAGTATACAGTGCATGTTCGCAAAACTTAATATACTCACTTCAAACTCTTCTTCTTCATCACTGGAACCAAAGATGTTAGCAATCAATTCACCAACTTCAGATCTGAAAAAAATATGTATATAGATCTTTGTCTTGTAATGTGATGTGTAACAAAGAATAATAATCTCACAGATGATTAAATATGATTTAGTGTACATATCAATATTATTTAACTGATATGTTTATAATGTATAGAGAAAGTATTAGACACTTGCCATTTCCATATATTTTATATAAAATCTCATTTTTTGGAAAGATCCTTGTGAAGCTGTTTCATGTCTGATTTTCAAGGAATTTACACAAATAAATGCAGATTTCTAAAAAATTTTTTATTGTAATTTTTAAATTGCTTCATCATTGTAAGTCTAGAAATGCAACCGATTATAACACAAATTTGTATATAGATCTTCTATGCTAGATTTAATTTATTTATGTAGTTTTTTTTTCCTTTCAAAAATTCTGTGTTAAAAATAACAACATTTAATAGGGTAAAATGAGGTCATCAATGCATGCCTATGTTAACCAAGTTTAGTTGTAGTAGCCATCTTGGTTAGTGGGTGGGGTCATCAGATACAATTCTGAAAAGGGTCCACCTAGTAACCATTCCACCAAAGTTTCAAGTAGTTACAGACAAGAAGATTTTTTAATGAATTTCCTAAAGGTTTTGTCATACTTAGTTCAGCTGAGGCAGCCAACTTGGTTAGCCAGTGGGGTCACAGGATACAATTATGAAAGGGACCATCATAGTGACCATTCCACTACAGTTTGGTCTCAATTGAGCAAGCAGTTCTTTAAATAAATTTCTCATAGTTGCATATGTTTAACTAAGTTTGGCTATGACCTTCATCTTGGTTGGTGCGTGGTCATCAGATAAAATTCTAAAAGGGACCCTCTTAATGACCATTTCCTGAATTTTGAATTCCAATTGAGCAAGTAGTTCCAGGCTTGAAGATGATTTTCTAATGAATTTAACAAAGAGTCCTATGTTAAACTAAGTTTAGCTGAGGGGGCAGTTATGATTGCCATGTGGGTTCATCAAATACAATTCTAAAGAAAGTCACATAAAGACAATTCCACCAAAGTTTGGCATACCCCGGTAAATTGGCTGAACAGATTATTATGAGGAGATGATTTTTATAGAAAGTGTCACCTTTTTATTTCTAGTAACTGGGGCTATGTTGGTTGGCTGATTGGGACCCTGGATAAAATTCTGAAAAAGGACCATCCTAGGACAATTCCAGCAAAGTTTGATTCAGATTAGTATAGTGGTTTCAAAGTAGGTAAAGTGTAAATTGTGGACTGAAGCAAAGTAATGACAAAAGCTCACATGGTCTTTTAAACCAGGTTAGCAAAAAACAGATAACTTACTCCTTGTCACTTTCATCTTCATCATCACTTCCTGTAAAATATAAACAAAATATTTTTTACTTACTTTCAATACGTTGACACGAGAAAACAAGGAAAAACAAGATGACGTCACAGTCACATGGCAAAATTTAGGTTATGGTCTTATAACCAAAATACTTTCAACCAATCAGAAGACGCGTTACATCCAATATTAAAAAGAGAACAGTGTTCCGAAATCCCTTGCCTATATGACATAGTGAAACAAAAATTTTTTATACAAATTTTTGACACAGTAATATGTTTGATACTGTAATGTGTTTGACACAATAATTTGTTTGACACAGTA
>JAULBM010328389.1:0-13154 GCA_032357055.1 Geukensia granosissima | reverse complement strand
GTTTGCTAACTTGTTTCCGTCCTGAATATGCATGAAATATTTGCCACTTGACGTTAAACAACAATCAATCAATCAATTAAACTCAATTAAAAAACAAACAACGAAAGAAAATACCTTAATATCCACTGTGTACGAAGTGCCTTTCTAGATTAACCTTCATTAGGTACGCTTGGGACCATATATTGGAAAACAGTGAATTACGCGCAGACGCATAGATAAAGGCTGTCTGTCGTTTTTATATAATTTCTGTTTACAGTTATCTATCGGTAATGTTTGCTAAATACTCTACTGATATCATACACATAACACTTTCACAAATTGATAGTAATTGATACAAATACACTTCTTTATATGTGACTGTACCGTTCATTGAAATATGAACAATTTCAATAATGTTTTATAAATATGCATATGTCCGGCTTATTATTAATATAATGGAAAAAATGATCGTAATGAAAGAACCGTTATCACACAGGTAAATAGCGCCACTGTTGGGAAAAAAGTTCCAATTCGCATAAAACTGATACGTTTTTACATTTTAAGAAGATTATAAAGATGTGATCAGCATGAAATTTGCCTGCGCCAATAAATATGTGGACTTAATTTGATAAAGCTGCCAACATTTTTTACGGAAAAATTGACTAACAGGTATAAATTAGCCATTCTTCTATGAAGCGAAGATGGACTCGCCGATGAAATATATTCATTAAGTGTTCTCATATGGTGGTGAATGAAAATTCGATGCTTAATCTGAAGGATCACTTATTTGTAAATCCCCGTAATTGTGTTTGTCAAATATATTCAACCTAACATGAAAACTAACACGAAAACATGACAGAAAATGCAACGTTGATAACCATATTCATCGAAATATTTGAAATCGATGTCGCACGATGGATATAGGTATGAATTTTTAATACAATGAAGGTTTTCAATAAAGGCTATCAACACAACCTGTTTAGAAACAATTTTTAACACAAATACTTGACAACAACAGCTGGATATACGGAAAAAAGAAACAGTGCCTTTATTTGATTGTACATATTTCAAAAAAGCGGTAAAGCGTTATGCTAAAGTTTTGAAAATTTAAAGATTTTTATCTTTTTCAAATGTCAAAAGAAAACAAAATCATATAAATTGCTTGAGATTTGTTGACCTGACTTGGATTGAAGGAGCGTGTAAAAACATGAATTTACAAAACTATCTTTCGAATTTTGTCATTTAAGTCAATAGCGGGTTGTTTAAATTTTGATGAAATTTCATCAAGGGTTCAACAGTTATTGTCCATACCTCATTATTTGTGTAAAAATATTGATTTGTAATTTTGGGTTTAAAAAGTGGTTTTCCGATTCTCGTTTACTGAGATTTAAAAAAAAGGAAATTTTCCTTAAAATCTGTAAATGTTAAGTTTTTTAGGAAATCTCGAAGGTATTAAGAGGAAAATGAGCACTTGAATATATGATTAAATGGAAATTACATACGGATGCACAGTTTCTTTTTTCTTTAAGTATATTATGGATGACGCGTGCGATTTGATTCAGAAATATTAGCCTGAACGCAATTTGAATGACGTTGAATTACTTACTCTAGTTCTTTTCTTTGCTAAAGGTTGTTCAGGCGGTGGTGGTTATTCCTGGGTCGATGGTTGTTGTTCAACGACGGCTTTCACATGCCATTTACCTCTTTTTCTGGAATAACTTGATCAGAATCTAGGTGATAAAGACCAGCTTGAATTACATCTTCCACAATGTTCTTGACATGATTGGGAACTTCATTATTTATTTTAGAAATAATTTGGTTTTTGGTTTCACTTCTTCTAGAAATTTCTTTCTTCGTTCTAAGAGGGAAATTCTTCCGTTAATTTTTCTTCTTATATTAGCTATTTGTTTTGCAACAAAGTCTTGATTATTTTTAACAATCCGCTCGAGAAATTCTATATCGTCAATTTCACTCCTTGTTTTTTCTGGAGGGTAAAAATGAAAAGTTAATAATAAAAATCAATCCTAAGCCATAATGTACTGCTGACAGATTAATTATAAATATAAACATTAAACACGACAAAACACGACAAAAAATACAAGTATTTTTATAATAGTAATTTCTACCGAATTTCTAGCCAGACATAACGCATAACAAACCGAAAATATTTTGAACTGTATTATGCAATATTATTCAAATGTAAGTAAACTGTCGACCATTAACTCATCATAACAAAAAGGTTTACCCTTAACCTCTTATTCACATTTTCCAACTTAGTTGACCTTAAGCCCATTACTCACTTTAACCCTTAGCCCTTCAATCCAAAACTAACCTTTACCGAGTGTCTTTAACTCCAACACTCTACTGAGCTTTGATTATTGGTTTTGCCTTCAAATCCATACTGATTTTTCTTCATCACTTCAATCACTAAGTTAACCTTCATTTTCAATGCTACAACCCGTAAACAACCTTCGTTTAACATGTCTAACTACAACGTTATATCACCCATAACTTGGTTGGTTACCTTCAACACTTTACTTACATTTACTTACTTTGTCTACTTATAACTTTCTTAATGACCCTATTACTTTCAATCTTACCGAGCTTGGTTGGATACCAATTAATCCTTTACCCACTTTATAAACAAAATTATCTACATAAAACCCATTAACTATACTTAACTTGGTTTGTTTACTTACAATGCTGAAATCAACAAAATTATCTTGGACGCCGTTAGAAAATGTACCGACCCGAAAGTTGATAATTACCCTACAATCTTGTACCCAACTTTATTAAATATGTCTACCTACAAACTTTTAACCGCCGGAATTTCATTGGTTACCATGTTATCCTTTACCTTCCTAAACCTTATGTGTTTCCCTACAACCTTTAACACACAACAACTCAATTGATTAACTTACCTTAACTTTTAACAATTTACCCACCCTTACATAGTTAAATATTCTAACATACGTTACCTACATATTTTTACCCATCGTATTTTAGTATGTCTACCTACAACACTTTACTTACTTAGCAGATTTTTTTCAATTCTTTTTGAAAATAAAGAATTCTCAAGGATTTTCTTGAAAGAGAGTGCAGATGACAAGAAAGCTTCTCAACCAAGGTTTACGAAACAACCATCTCTCAAATGACAATGGATATCTTCCCGTTGTCGTTAACCTTATTTTTTTTCTTTACCGATTATGACTTCAACCGTACGTGACTAACTACTGATTTTGATAATCGAGTTACACAGCGGGTGCCACAACTGAAGCTGATGCTGCTTAAACTTCTTTTCTTAGCTCCTGGGCCTACCGTCGCCTTTTTGTAACTCATTTTTGTATTTTTTGTTTATTTCATATATGTTTGTATTGCGTTTTATTTTATTTATTTTTTTGTTGCCATGATCTTGTAAGTCCCTTGACTTCACGATTTTTTTCTGCACCTTTGGTATTTTCGAATTATTTGTATTGATTCAACTCGTTACCAAACTTTACTTAGTATAATTACCAACATCTCCTTTTCCTCCCGAACTAAGTTGGTAAACCTACAACTCTTATTCTACCTTGTCTTAGTATGTCTACTTCTGCATTTAAACCTTAACCAGCGCAAACTTACATTTTTGACATAGTTATGCACCAATCTGAACTAAGCATGTCTATCTACAACCCTTTTTCGTCTGGTTACCTTATAACCCTTAACTATCCCGAATATCGTTTGTTACCCTACAATCTTGAACACACTTTAACTCAGTTGATTAACTTTCAACACAATACATACCAAATATTATTAGGTAACGCTACATCTTTTACCCACCTATAAAAGCACTACCTACTTCCACTGACTTATTCTTATTCAGTAGTTTAACCCATTACCCATATTAACTAAATTGGATACCCTACAACTTTTCACCTTCAGCCTGTCTTACTACAACCCTTTACTCATTTTACCTAGCAGACTTACAATCTGTCAATTACCTAACATAATTTGATACCCCCGCCGCCCTCGGAGGGGGGGGGGGTTAAATCTTTAATCAATTACTCAGGTTTACTAAGTGGGCAAATCTATAATCCTTAGTAGGTTAACTTCAACCCTTAACCTACCTTGACTGTCTGGATCAACCTCTTATATTTTACTCATCATTACTAAATAGATTTACATTAACCATTTACCCATTTTAAGATGACTCCCAACCGAGGGCGGCAGGGGTTTAGAAATAGGCCTTTCGGTTTTTCCGCCTGCAGGTAGAACCTCAGGAATCTCAGCCCTGGAGGCACTAGTCCTTATAATGGGGCGTCTCTGGTTGTGGGGGATGTATAAATTCACTATCCGTCCAGAGGGAGACGTTAAAGACGCTCCGTGTTTAGGAAATGCCTCGTCCTTAGCACTCTAAGGACCTCTTGTAACAGCTCTTTATGAATGCTTAGCTTTAGCTGTTTGCTTACTTGTTTCCGTCCTGAATATGCATGAAATATTTGCCACTGGACGTTTAACAACAATCAATCAATCAATCTGTTGTATTTTCTTTTTATAGACATTATTCAATACAAAAAATATAAAATAAGAGAAATAAGCCAATTTTCATTTTTAGCCAAATTCTTGTGCCAAAAATGGGCCTTAACGACCCTCGTCCTTTATTCCATAATTTTCCAACATGTCGACAAGACGTAAATTAACCTCAAAAAATTCTAGACGAAAAAATAATGGAAAACTTTTAAAAATCAAAAATCAATACTACAATTTTGATATCGAATATATGATTTTATCAAAAGTTGTCAAGCTTGTTCCGCAAGTTCTATAAAGAAATAAAAATATCAAGCGAATGTAAAGACATCTCATAACAATTTTGCGAGATATATGCGATGCAAGTATGAATTTGATGATGGCAGTGAATATCACTTGTACTGCACCCGGGGTTTAGAAATAGGTCGTTCAGTTTCTCTGCCTGCAGGTAGAACCCCTGCTGAAGGGACGTCCGTAAGTTCGAGCGGGATGTATAAATACTCGAACTCCCCTACTTGAAGGTTGTGGGTAGGAAAGTATAGGCACCAGTTATCTCCATCCTGGAGGCACTAGTCTTCTAAAAGGGGCGTCCCTTGTTGTTGGGGATGTATAAATTCACAATCCGTCAAGAGGAAGACGTTAAAGACGCTTCGTGTTTTGGAAATGCCACGTCTTTAGCACGTAAAGACCACTTGTAAAACAGGTCATTTTGAGTGAACAGTAGGCGGACAGTTACCAGACTGTGGCACTCACAAAGTCCCTCCCTTACCGGTCCCTTGCTCACAGTCTACATATCAACTAATTGTTTAACTTGTTTCGTTCTGAATATGCATGAAATATTTGCCACTGGACGTTAAACAACAATCAACCTTTTCATATTAGGCAAAAAGACAGAGTATTCATACTAGACAAGACTACATGTAACATTTCACTATCATTTGTTGGAAGGCTGTCTCATAAAGAATCATACAAAGTGATATCTTTTTAAAGAGGAAATAAAAAAATATTATTACCATGTTGGCAATGCATTGTGAAAATGCCTGGTGATAAGGATTTGTTCTTTGTACGTGATATTTCCTCTTCAATAATTTTTAATTGATCAGTTGCATAATTCCCTTGATTTCTTACTGTTGACAGCTTTGGCATATAGACATGTTGATCACTAGTAATGTCATTGTCAGCATCAGATATATTTGTTTCTTCTGCAAATGGTAGTGAAGCACTATCTATTAGTCCTTTCGGTACAGAATCCAATAAACTGGATTGTCCACTTATTGTGTTATCTAACGGTACAGGACTGGAACTTTCTCCTGTAGCTGTGTCATAATTGCAAAGGAATTTAAAAATCCTTTTTTGCATTCAATAAGGTTTTCAAGAAAGAAATTGAATCAAAATGCACTGAGGCGCATGTTTTGGATCTTGATGCAAGCATTAATAACGGTTCTTTAAATTCCTCGGGGGATTCTTCTGCTCAAATTAGTTCAAAGTCTTCAAAAAGACTACGTAAAGATGGACAATTTCACTTCATTTTGTCTAATATGGACTGAAATTCATTTATTGTAACAGGTAAATATATTTCTTCACAAAAATATTGAAGTATGAAAAACCTGTAAAAATATAGTTGTAGTTATTAACCATCCTCACAGTACTGTATGTTGATGATACATTGTGGTCATTTTGTTAGGTTGACAGTATAAAAGGTTACTTTATTCAAACTATGCAACAAATGGATGGCTTTAACCATAACAACACTCATTAAACAGTTATTTTAAGACTATATTCACAGAAATATAACACAAAAATAAGCTCAGTATATTTATGAAAATATATTTAGTATTTTCATATTGCCTTTAATATCCCATTTTTCGTTAACAATAACTGCAGCCAATTTGGTAAATTTTTTGTTGACGCACTACATTGCATTATACATCATTTTTATATGATTCTTGAATGTTCTGTTAGTAATATACAATTAACCATTTATTTTCAAGAAAAAAGTGCATGGCAATTCCACAGTTGTAACGTTTCCACATCATATATTTTACTTTTCCGCAAATTAATCTTTCAAAATCAAAAACTATTTTGAATGAATCGGGAATTGTAATAAATGTTTTTTCTATATATTTTGTGAAAAAGTTTTTGTACTGGTAGTTTATATTTTAATTTATAGAAAGATTTAGTAAGTGTAAATTATAGTTTCAGTTTTATCATTTGCTGCTGATATTATGGTTTTTTTTCAAAACAACATTTTTTTTATTTTGGCTAAGATTTTATCAAATTTTGTAGAACTTTCAATAAAATTTAACATCATATTCATCTAATTTTACCTGTAAATTAGTTAGAGACCTGTTAACAACTAAGATTTGAGCGTATTTTCTACTCATTGTAGTCCCAAATTACGCCCTACGCCCTCATGCACGTTTTCTGCACATTCCGTTAAAATTTGTTAAAAATGGTGAGTGGTATATGTATTTGTTTTCCATGGGACGATCGCTGAACGCATGTTCGGTAACTTTCGCGCCTGATCACAATGTCACGAAGAGACCGATAATGTTTCGAATAGCATGTCCTTGAAGCGATCATGGGGACAGACGATAATCACTTCCCTTCAAACGTTTTACTGATATATTCATTGGAAACACATGTGGTGTTGAGCGTTCAATGGCGGCATGCCGAAGCGAAAGAAGGACATTCACAATGACCCAGCGGCTTCGGAATTAGAATATGTTTGTTGAATAAAGCTTTCATTTTTGAGTATGAACTGAATTGAACTAAATGGTATATTGTTGGTAACTAAATTTGACACCAGGATTAAAAGAATGTTTTCCATGCACTTAAATGTAAACTGTACAAATACTTGATTCAGACTGAGGTTTAACCATTATGCATGTTATTCAAACATATCCGAGTTAAAAATACTGACTTATAACTTTCAAATTACACTTAGAAACGTCCACCTTTTACTCCAGCAAAAAAAGTAAACAGGTCTGTAGTTAGGCAAAGTTAAATAGTTATTGCTATAACAAGACAGTAAAAAAGTTTATTAAATTCAATTATTATTTTTGATATTGCCCATTCCCCCCCTCTCCCCGAGGGCGGCTGAGGTATAGAAATAGGCCGTTTGTTTTCTCCGCCTGCAGGTAGAACCCCTACTTAAGGGGCGTCCGTTAGTTCGATCGGGATGTATAAATACTCAAACTCCCCTTCTCAAAGGTTGTGGGAGAAAGAAAGAAAAGGCACTAGGTATCTCCGTCCTGGAGGCACTAGTACTCTTAAAGGGGCGTCGCTGATTGTTGGGGATGTATAAAGTGAGTCGTCCTAGTGTGGCCAATCCGGCATCTTGTTAAAACAACTTGATCTCTTCGGGATCTACCAATTTTTGGTTGAATTTCCTGCAGCTTATTTTTGATCTGCAAATCCCACAGGGATTGTCATAGTTTTAAAAAACATTTTCTTTAACAATGTTAAGTTTCGTTGGCAGACCTGGGCAATCTGGAATATAAATTATTACAGAAAGATGTAATATAAAATCTAATGGAACAAAGTTGTTTTGTATGTGAATCATGTTACTACTAAAGCCTTCAATTTGAAAAAAATAAGCATGCCACAAAGATACCCTATACAGTAAATTCCATTGGCAACATTCTTGGGAAACATAGTAGTATCCCTGATGAACATCTTATATAAAAATCTAACCACACTAAATTATGCGAAAAATGTATGTCAAACTGGCCTCATTATTGGCAGAAGCTGTTTAACTGCACAACATACGTCTAGCGATCAAATATCATTGCAGTATCACAGAAAGTTTCTAGACCTAAACCTAAATGAACAGGGTCCTATATCCCCTTCACTACTTCAAAAAAAGCCAAAATTAACCTTTAAGAACAGGATTCATTGCCTTTCAGTTACTTTAATATCTATCTGACATGACACTTACAATGGCTTTTCTCTGGAGATTCAGCTGGGTATGAGTACACTTTAGTTCTTTCTGTAATATAAATTATCATTCTTTAAGAAGAATATAAAGGCAAGTCAATTTGCAAAAATTAACAAATCAACCCCTCCAGATTTTATCCTATTTTAACTGTCACTTAAAGTAGTAGCCATAATTATTCAATCTGGATAAGGCTCTATCTGATTTTCAAGTAAAAAATACTCACTGACCAAACAGAAAAAATCTGTGATGACCATGTTTGTTTCTTTAAATGCCTTTCTGTAGCTAAGCAGTTTAATACAGGGGAATTAAAATATCTGTCAATCCATAAATCCCCTCTGTGATAAATAAGTAATTTTTAAAAATGAATCTTTAAAAAATTATTTTATTACAGCATAATTATTTCATAAAAATAATCATAAGTTCTTCAATTTTATCAATTTGTTGTATCTTTTGACATAACAGGTGAATGAGGCACAAACAGTCCTGAGCGATGGTCATTCGCTTTCTCCGCCTACAGGTAGAACTCCTGCAAAAGGGGTGCAAGTTATTTCGAGCTAGATGTATGATTCCCGAACTTACCTTCTCGCAGGTTGTGCCGTGAAAAGAATAGGCACCAGGTACCTCCGTCCCGGAGCCACTGGTCATTTCAAAGGGGCTTGCCTAATTGTGGGGAATGTATAAATTTACACTCTGTCAAAAGGGTGACGTTAAAGATACCCCGTGTTTAGAAAATGCCATGTCTTAATTACGTTAAATTGAGTTCAGTCACATTCCAAGCAAATTCTGGTAGGAACAGGAGGCATTGAAAAGTCTTACAAACTCATCTCTTTGGAGGCGAACTTCTTTGTGTGTAGGTAAAACATCACTCCACGAGTGTATCTCTGTAATAAGCTATGTAGATGTATTCTAAGAGGCTCACATGTGAAAGGCTGTTGTTTACTCCATGAATAGTTGGTTGGTTGACAGATACAGGATGTGTCAGAATATTGTCTCCCTTTTAAATCCTAAACATTCATATAAAGTCTTAATCATGATATCTTGTGTTTGTCACGTGATTCTGCAGCTTGTATATAACTTAAGCTTTTACAAATTTATTCCATAATTTTCACACATGTCGACAAGACGTATATTAACCCAATAAAATTCTAGACGATAAAACAATAGAAAACTTCTAGAAATCAAAAATCAATACTACAATTTTCATATCGAATATATGGTTTTATCAAAAGTGGTCAAGCTTGTACCACAAGTTCTATAAAGAAATAAAAATATCAAGCGAATGTAAATGACATCTCATAACAATTATGCGAGAAATATGCGATGCAAGTATGAATGTGATGATGGCAGTGAATATCACTTATACTGCGGCCGGGGTATAGAAATAGGTCGTTCGGTTTCTCTGCATGCAGGTAGAACCCCTGCTGAAGGGACGTCCGTAAGTTCGAGCGGGATGTATAAATACTCGAACTCCCCTACTCGAAGGTTATGGGTAGGAAAGTATAGGCACCAGGTATCTCCGTCCTGGAGGCACTAGTCTTCTAAAAGGGGCGTCCGTGATTGTTGGGGATGTTTAAATTCACGATCCGTCAAGAGGAAGACGTTAAAGACGCCTCATGTTTAGGAAATGCTACGTCTTAAGCACGTTAAAGACCACTTGTAACAGCTCATTTTGAGTGATCAGTAGGCAGACAGTTACAAGACTGAATTTTCGCCCCTTTTCAATCCGCAATTTTTCCAGTTGCAGTCTAAAAGTCCCTCGCTTACCGGTCCCTTGCTCTCAGTCTACATATCAATTTATTGTTTAACTTGTTTTCGTTCTGTATATGCATGAAATATTTGCCACTGGACGTTAAACAACAATCTTTACATACTAGGCAAAACGACAGAGATTTCATACCAGACATGTAACATTTCACTGTCATTTGGTGGAAGGCTGTCTCATAACGAATCATACAACATGATAGCTTTTTAAAGAGGAAATGAAAAAATATTTTTACCATGTTGGCAATGCATTGTAAAAATGCTTGGTAATAAGGATCTGTTCTTTGTACATGATTTTTCCTATTCAATAATTTTTAATTAATCAATTGCATTATACCCTCGATTTCTAACCTACGGCAGCTTTGGCATATAGACATGTTGATCACTTGTAATGTCATTGTCAGTATCAGACATATTTGTTTCTTCTGCATATAGTAGTGAGGCACTATCTTTTAGTCCTATCAGTACAGGATCCAGGAAAGCAGGATTGTCTCCTAACAAGGTTATCAAACAGGACTGGAAATTTTTCCTGTAGCTGTGTCATAATTGCAGGGGGATTTATTTAATATTCCCTCTTTTGCATCCAATAAGGTTTGAATCTTATATAATGTACTGAGCGCATGTCGGGGATCTTGATGCCAGCATCAATAACAGTTCTGTGAATTCCTCGGGGGGGGGGGGCGTTTGATACCCCAATAGTTTTAAAGAGTTCAAACAGACTAAGTAAAGATGACCAATGTGGTTTTAATTTGTCTTATATGAACTGAAATTCATTTTGTAACAGGTGAATATACATTAAATTATTAAAATAAAATATTAAAAAACATAGTTGTAGTCATGAACCATCCTCACAGTTTTACTGTATGTTGATAATACATTGTGGTCATTTTGTTAGGTTGATAGTATAAAAGGTTACATTATTCAAACTATGCAACAACTGGATGGCTTTAACCATAAAAAACTCATGAAACAGTTAAAATACTGTATATGTTCACAGAATTATACTTATAAGAAAGCTAAAACTCCAAAACTTAACAATGATAATAAGCTCAGTAAATTTACATATTGCCTTTATTATCCCATATTTCGTTAAAAGTAACAATCAAATTTGTAAAAGTTGTGAAGCATACAACTTAATTGTTGTAAATGTCATTATTTTACATACGTTTTACTAAGTGATGAATTTAACATCTTTTCAGCTCCAAAAATTGTCATTTATGATAATGACGCATGGCCCTAGAGGGCATTTAGGTCGTTCGGTTTCTCCGCCTGCAGGTAGAACCCCTGCTAAAGGGGCGTCCGTAAGTTTCAGCAGCCCAGTTGTCAGACTTGTCTGACATGAAATTTATGTAACAATGTTTTACAGAAATTTGCTGCATTTGCTAACATTCTAAAACACTGAAAATACGGAAAGGCATTGAAAAGTAACGTACTTAGTAGTGGTCCCTGCCGTCGGATTTGGCTTCCCATTTCGATTTGCCTGGATTTGAGTGCTTCTATTGCTATATATGAATATTTGATTCATATGTTTCGGTCTAATGCTACTGATGACAGGTTACTCCTTGAAATGTACATATAGCATACCTAAATTTTGCGTATTTATTTAACATTGGTTATTTTGTATTTCAGCGGGATGTAGAAATACTCGAATTCCCTAGGCACAAGGGATCTCCGCCCTGGAGGCACTAGAACTCTAAAAGAGGCATCCCTGATTGTTGAGGATTTATAAATTCAAAATCCGTCAAGAGGGAGACGTTGTGTTTAGGAAATGCCACGACTTATGGACGTTGAAGACCCCTTGTAACAGCTGATTTTGAGATGTCAGTAGGCAGCCAGTTACAAGGCTAAATTTTCCTGCCCTTTCCAACCCGCAATTTTTTCAGTGGCATTCTAAATGTCCCTACCTTATTCCAGCCGCACCTGCACATGGAGTGTATATCTCTCAATTGATACGCTACTCCAGGGCTTGTGCTTCCTATCTGGATTTTTATTGATAGAGGGTTGCAGCTGACTAGAAAACTACTGAGCCAAGGATTTCTCAGTGAAAGGTAAGAGTAACACGAACACTAAAATAAACGGGTGAGTTCAGGTGCTCCGGATGGGTAAGCAACTCCTGCTCTAGTGGCACCCGGTGTTTAGTCACAATTGATGTCAGTCACAACTGATAAAGGAACGGATTTTTGTTCATGAAAATCGGAAGATATCCATTGTCATCTGTGAAAGGATTTTTAGTACCGGTCAACCAAATCATGATTGCGACCGAAAAACTTCCGGAGTGATGACTCTAATCTTTCGCTGAGAAACCCTTGGCTCAGTAGCTTTCTAGTCAGCTGCAACCCTCTAACAATACAGTTTTGAAAGGAAGCACAAGCCCTGGAGTAGCCTATCAATTGAGAAATATACACTCCGTATGCAGGTGTGGCTGGAATGTTGCTACACATGAACAGAAACACTTATCTTAATTAAATTTTAAATATTTATCTAGATTTTAACCAGCTTGATTTTTTGGAATAAATACAACTTATTATTAATTCTGATATGACTGTTTTGTCCATCATTGATGATTTTTTAAAGCAATCTTTAGAGATGCGAAAATGAGATCCATTATGGTCAGAAAGATACATATCTGGAGCCATCAGATTTCAATTCAATTACACATGAATGTTTGTATTTGTGTTCAATTAATCATGTATTTTGCATTGTTGTTTGTATGTCTTTGATTAACCCAGTTGGGTTTATTATCAATAAAATATATATGTATATTTGAAATGTTTGTTACTGTTGCCAAGTTGATTGAGCATTTTAAATTGGAGAATACACATTTCTGGACTTATTTTTCCACATAAAAGAAGTTTCATTTACAACCTTCTAATTTTACATAATCATAATAACCCCCGAGGGCGGCCGGGGTATAGAAATAGGCCGTTCGGTTTCTCCGCCTGCAGGTAGAACCCCTGCTGAAGGGGCG
>JAULBM010328367.1:0-13155 GCA_032357055.1 Geukensia granosissima | reverse complement strand
GGTGTGATACCTATTTTGCCGTATGTCTTATGGACTTTGATTTGTTCGGTAATTGTGTTATATACTTTATTTAATAGGAAATTTTAACTTTTAATCAATATTGTTTACGATTATAGTAGGGTAATATTTCGCTTTTTGTTTAAATTACGACGAGATTTAAAATTTTTGGTATGTGAACTATGGGCAAGTTAGACATTAAGTTTTAAATAAGTCATATTTAAAACTTATATATTTAGAAAGAGTGCATTAGTATGTTTTTTATTAATATTTGAACATTTTATTTTTCGTTAAAAGCAAGGAAAACATTTCACTTTTTCTGTAATATATTCAAACTCTGACAAAGAAAGTGCCAGATTCAAACAAGCAATTTTTTTTAATTAAATACCTCTTTCTTCGAACATATTCTTTTATAATCACGTGAAAGATCATGATTGATTGATTGTTGTTTTAACGTCCAGTGGCAAATATTTCATGCATATTCAGGATAAGTTAGCAAACAATTAATCAATATGTAGACTGTTACAAAGGGACCGGTAATGGAGGGATTTTTAGACTGCCACTAAAAAAATTGCGGGTTGGATAGGGGTGGAAAATTTAGCCTTGTAACTGGCCGCCTATGGACCACTCAAAAAGAAATGTTACAAGGGGTCTTTAGTGTACTTAGAACGTGGCATTTCCTAAACACTGGGCATCTTTAATGTCTCCCTCTTGATGGATTATGAATTTATACATCCCCCACAATCAGGGACGCTCCTTTTAGAGGACTAGCGCCTCAAGGAAGGAAATACCTAGTGCCTATTCTTTCCCCAGCACAACCTTTGAAAAGGGGAGTTCGAGTATTAATACATCCCGCTCGAACTAACGGACGCCCCTTTAGCAGGAGGTTCTACTTGCAGGCGGAGAAACCGAACGACCTATTTGTATACCCCGGCCGCCCTTGGGGGTATAAGATCATGAAAATGTCTAAAATGTCTAAAATTTGATAAAAATGTCTAAAACTTGATATACATTTTATTAGATTATTTTAAAGATGACGAATTCAATTAAAATTTTATTGATATCCATGTATGCCCTCACTGATAATTATTACCTAATTATCGATTGATTAACAAGCGAATCCACAAAAAATGTTGCAGTAAAAACATACCTACTTCTGTTTAAATCAAATTTGTAAATTTATATTTGATTTAAATATTAAATGAGTGACATTTTTCAAATCTACAAACTTTCCTCTTTAATAGGATATTTAAAATTTTTTTCTCTCGTTATATTCCAAAGTTATTGAAGAAAACTACAGCAATGACATAGCTCAATTACGTTATTTATAAGGGAAAAACTAGTAGTTACGAATCCCTGTGCCTTTTTAATTCCAGAGTAACTGTAGTAAATCTATGTGCACATACATTTTAAATCAGCATTTCCCCTTTTTTTCTGCAGAGATGGAGAATGGTCTCCATGTTATATACTGTATATACCGTTACCCAATATTTCTAGATTTCCTTTTGTACATTTGAAAATGAAATATATGCCATTAAAGTAATCCAAATAATTATCAAGTCTACTTCGGATCTTTGATTTATTTTTTTTTTTCTTGGCGATCTTGCATGTCAATTTAGGATAGCCAAGAAAAAATTAAAGATCCGAAGTAGGAGTCACAACAAGTGAAGTTATACCATTTCTTTTTCTGTTTTCTACCATTAACAATTATTAAAAAATAATACCCTTACCAAAAAATCTTTTGTTCACCTTTCACATTTCAACGTCCTGCGGTCGTATTATGTGCTGGCGAAGCACCTCTGTTTCACATATTGTCATGGTCATTATAGGAATGTTTCTTGTAAATTATTGATCAAAATATGCAACATGGGAATTAAGCTTCTTGTTCTTCTAATCTCTTAGGGATTCGGAATTTGATTCCAGTGAATTTTTTTGTTTGTGTACCACAGATCATACACTGTAGTTACCAAGTCACTACAATACATCATCCTGTCTTTCCTGGGGTGACGCAACATGTTTTATGATTTTCCTGGCAATTTCGGGTGCAAGCATATTTCCTGATTATTAAGTTTCTAATATAAACAATTACAACATGTCTCAAATTTCCTTTTCAATTTGTTATTTATGAAATTTTACTTTTCCCCATGAAGATGAATATTTGTTGTGATGACAGATTTTTTGTTCACAGTTTTGAAGAAAATTTTAAAGTCAAACTGATAGAGGCACACGTAAATTTCAGATCACTATTGAACCAAAAATTCTTGTGTCACCATGCAGTAATGTTAATTGCAGCTATGCTTATCTGAATTTCAAGCTACAAAATGAAGTAGAATTTGATGATTTTGACAGTTAACAACATAATATAAGTAAATACCTGTTCACTAACATATGCAATGATAACCAAGTATGAACCAGAAGACATATTGCACCTGTACTTTTTTACTATTACATGTATTACTCTTGTATTTCAGAAACGACATATTAGTGGGTCACACCTGCCAAATTGCTTTAACAATGTACACCCTTCAGTAAACCATGACCCAACATTAGGTCCCAACTATTACTATCACGAGAAATTCAAAATTTCACCTAACAATAATTACTATCATGGGAAATTTTTGACTAAATATGACCTTTTATGTGAAAATTTTACACTTTTTTGAATTTCAACAATCATTACAATATCCTGATTTAAGTAACAAAATTTACATTAAAGAGGTAGCCTATATTTAACATGTTTATAGGTATCTGAAATTGAATATAAACCAAGAAATGCGGTACTTACTATGACCCAACATTGGAAAGTGGATTGTTTGGTCATGACCCTTTAAATCATGTTAAGGTTGACAGGTATGACAGAGTCAAACAAAAAATTTCACTGGCATAAAGTCTGTAATGGGATCATTGTTTCATATGAAAACAAATTTTATTTCTTGTACGTCCATGAATGGTATCCTATGTAACAGCCTCTTTTAATTCATGTACAAGAGAATTGGACAAAAAATACAAACATCGCACATCACCACTTTCCAAAACCTTCACACAGCAGACGTGTCATAATATAACAGTAAAATATTTGTATGATGTCATAATTTGTTGAAAACCTTGCCCTATAGTTGTGTGGAGATATATATTATAAAAAATTTGAATTTAATTACTTTCATTTTTGTAGGTGAAATAGTTGTACAGTCTGCAGATTATTGTTCTCCGTGTAATGATGAGTACTGTCGAAATACACCGTATTATAAAACAAAATACAGCTTCACGTCAGAAACCTATGATACCGTCCAATCACAGACTGGTAACAATTACTATCAGGATGGCCGGAACTGCATTGTATATATCAAGGCCAAACCAAATCATCAGATTGAGATTACATTGACAAGTCTAGATGTCGACTCAAATGGAGAATTTAGTGCTGGTGGATATCCTACCAAATGTTATGATTATCTCAAACTTTTTAATGGTAATGTTATGATTTTCTCTAACTTTTTAATGATATGTGATATGTGATGAGTGACATATGAAGAGGGGGTCCACTGATGTGTGAAAGAGGAATTTCATGGACTTCACAGGCTCTTGGGGCATCTGACCCACCCAAACCCCATCTATTTTTTTTATGACCACAAAAAATTGCAGTCGTCTTATTGTATGGCGCTATCGTCTGCATTGTTGGCGTCTCTAGACAGGTTGGTTTCTGCACGATAATTTTTTTTGTAGTGAACCAAACCTTTTAATATTTTGGGACATTGATTTTTGGTACCAGATAGAGGTAGGTATTGATTTTGGGTGATCTAGCCGCACCTGTTTTTTGGGGAGGGAAAAAAAGGGTGACTAAAAGGGATTTTTCTGTTATTTTAATGTAAGTTCCTTATTTCTTGTCTGATTTTAATGTGATTTTTTTCTTTATATTCCCATGACAAAGCCAAAAAACATGCCACAAGCATCATGACCTGTCAGTGTTTCTTACAATTAATGAGATATATTGGGTCCAAAAATGGCCATGCCCTGATTTTGGTGGGGTTTGTTTCAAATAATTCCTTATGCAAAATGCAACAAAAGTTACTCCAAGCATTTTCTTAACCATTTACTACTTTTGTATAAAAAGGGGTCAAAGGGTTAAAAGATGTGATTTTGCAGGAGAGAGAAATTTTTCTTTTTCTTCTGATTTTGATGGGTTTTCTGCATTTGATTCCTCTCAATGAGAGCTTTCAGCAGTATGTCAACAGATCAAAAAAAAAACTTTAAATTCTTGTTAGGACAGACAATATCATTGAGTTCTTAGTTATAAAGATAAACAAAATTTTATAGTGCCACTCAGCAGTGTTGCTCAAGGTGGCAGTATCAATAATTTTATACAGTGGCACAGTGTCAACCATATAGACTAATTAAGGATTGTTGTTTTTGCAGGGCCAAGAGTAGACAATGCTAGACTATTACCAGGTATTCCAGCCTCAGGTATCTGTGGTCGAATCTTTCTGGATGGCGACCTAGCAAAGCTGCGTTCATTTAGAACCACTCAGAACGAACTGACTGTACAATTCGTCACAGATAACAGACGAGACAATAAAGGCGGCTTCCTGTTTAGAATTACACAGATACCCTACTCCAATCCAAATAATTTGTATCCTGAGGGAGTCAACCCTGGAGGTACCCATTATATTCTTATTGTTACTGTAGCCTTAAAAACTACGATATCAACATCAACAATAAATTTATATCTTTGCAATAGCCTTGAGAAACACCCATTACATTGTGGCCATATTGTTTAGTTTTCAGTCAATATGTCACAAAAGTAAAAGTGTGGCTGTAGATTTAAGATGCAAAAACAGCTGCCAGGTTAGGAGGGGTTTTACCCCTGGCAGAGAAACAGAATAGCTTATTTCTTTAATACCTTGTCTACTCTCAGGGTGGTTGAGAATTTATACAGCTCCCCCCAGCAAATGGACACTCTTTTAACAGGGGTTTTACCTCGACACAAAGGATTTGAATGGCCTATTTCTACACGCCCGCTGTCTTTGGAACCAATAATACATGAATATATCATGTACCTACTAAATCTATAAATAAGCAAAATATTTTCAGTTTTGCAATGTAAAATTTTAATGGGGAATTACAAGCAGCAGGCAAAAACAACTGAAAAGACAAGTGTTGTTAGGCATGTTTTTTGCCCAAAAATTTGGCTGAAAAATGAAAAGTGTCTAATATCTATTATTCTTTATCCTTTGTATTGAAAAATGCATATTAAAAGAAAATCCAACAGTTTTTTAGTTTATTAGTTGTACAACGGTCTCATGGCACATAGAAAGCGCTTTAATTTGAAAATACACAAAATTACTTAATTTGACATGAAATTTGATACAGTTTGTTAATTTTAATATGTGTCACACAAAAACATCACAACCAAACTTTGCACAATTAAAGGCTAAATGTTAAGTCAAATATCTTGGAGATGTTTTTGTGCGGACATATCTATTTTGATCAAAACACCTCCAAAAACTTAGTATTTTTACAGAAAATGTTACATTTCCTGTTGAAATAGTCAAATATGCCCTGTTGTTTTGTCGAAATCATGGCAATAAAATGAGTTGAAGTTATGAATTATTAAAAGACAGTTATTAAACAACATTTTCACATCAACTTATTGCTGTGTCATAAAATCTAAAATTTGGGCCAAATATTGGCCTTTAGGTATATACTCCTTTGTTACAAAATAGATTTGATTTGTGTCTATTGAAAGATACTTTTTATGCCTTTTTGTCAATAGTGAAAACAGTAATGTGATCTTTTCATAGGATGGAATGATGGAACATTTAACGAATTCCAGAACAAGTGGGATGAACAGAATGTGATCCCCGGAGGTATAATCCCCGGGGGTGGGAATGAATATGACCAGGAGACAGGAGGAATATCATGTTATACTTGTGACAGTTGTAACAAGGAACCATTTGATCCTGACGTGTATGGTGTAGGAACCAAGGCGGGATGTTACATGTGTGTCAAAGCATGGGATGATGGTTTGTTGATTTTTATGATATGTATCTCTGTAAAGGATCAACAGTGATTATTGGTAGACTGGTTACTTTAACATTCCTGTAAGAAACAAAGGCTTTGACCTTTAACCTACTCTCTTACATGGTACCAAGTTTGACTTAATGGTAACAGTCCACTGTTATTCATCCATAAAGGAACCAGTCTAAGTACCAATATTCGTTGTGACTTTAACATGGGTATATTGAAGTTCTTATATTGAAACAAATGTATTAATTTTTTGTAAATTTAATATTACAATGTTATTGATAACATCCTTCTGAAAGCAATAAAATATTTTACCTCTGTTTTGTCTGCATGTCTTTTCCTTTGTCTTGTATAATCTTTGTTTATGTGATTTGTGTTGTTATATATGTTAGTCTAGACATTATTTTATATTCAGTCAAAAGCTCATCAGAGCTTATGTTATCAGTGGCGGATCCAAAGGGGGGCGAAGGGGACGTTCGCCCCATCTAAAAAAAACCCCAAAAAATTAAAAGTAAAAAAAAAAAAGAGAGAGAGAAAGAAAGAGGAAAATGCTTCATATTTGCGGCCAGGAAAATCTTCAATAATACTGAAAACCTGTCAGCTTCCGGGGGGCTTCGCCCCTCTGGTCCCCCTACCAGGGCTCTGCCCTGCACCCGCGGGGGACCTTAAGTGGTCCCCAGACCCCCCACCCATTTTTGTCCCCCCTAACACAAAAACCTGCATCTGCCCCTGGTTATCATGTTCTTTTACATGCGAAATCAAAATAAGTTTTATGTTATCTTATCTTATCTTATGTTTACATTTATAATAAAATTTATGATTAATGTAGCAAGACGATTTATGATAAAATTTACCAATGAAGTAGAATAGTGAAATAAACTTGTAATTTACCATGGAAGTAGAAAATAAATAAAATTTACCCATGTGTTGGAAAGAGGATTTTTTTCTGATATAATTTCCTGAACACATTTGAATATTAAAAAGGTCATGTCTGAGTGATCTTCTAATATTCATGCAAATTTTAATTTGTTTAGATCTCTTTGTCAGTTTGTCTCATGCTAGCTCATGAAAAACGTTGTTTTCAGAATAACAAACGTCTGACTTGACAATTTAAAATTCCTGTATAGAATTAAAAATATGTCAGAAACACTTTATGATTGCTAAAAATCATGATTGCAGATAACTTTTCAATATACAAAATAAACACTATTTTACAGGAATATTGGTTTTCAACTTATTTTACTCATTCCAACCAGCTCTAACATTGAGTATAAACACAAAAACCCAGGGAGATTTTCTTTATATGATCAGTGTGGCTCAGTAACAATTATCAAATGCTTTTTACTCTGACATGAAGTTGTATTAATGAGTGCTGTTTTATTTTTAGCATTTCAGACGGCAACAAGAAAGTGTTTCTCGCAGTCAGATTACCTGGTCACCCTGGACAGCTTTGATGCAGGTAGGATCAGGGGAGATAATTTATTTTATCATTTAGTTTCTCACAGTCCAATAACCTTTTTCATACTAGACACTACTTATCCACACTTATCTATTGAAGAATCATAAGGCTTGTAAGAATGTAAGAAAATTCTTTAATAAGATCCTTTATTTGGTTTGCCTTGTTCTTTTTTATTAAATATTTGATTGTCGATGTTCGGATCTTTCTGAAATGCTGGAATATTCCTTTTGCTGATAATATATCACATGTCTTTCTTTAAGTGATTCCATGATAATGCATGTTAGAAAAGTGTACAATGAGACTATTCAATAGCATTCAACATCAAAATTAATAATTTCAAAAGAAGACAGCATATTTAGCAGACTGATTTTATTATATATTCAAATAATACTCCTTTGTGTATGGCCATACTGAATGTGATGACAAAGAATTTGGTGATAAATTTAAAATTAATTGGTCAATTGGATGAATTTGTCTCCCAAGAAAGTATTTTTTAGGCCTAAAAGCCTCAGGAAAATAGATTGGTGAAAAATGTCATTATTTACCTTTGATAAATGAATCTCCTTTCTGGAGCAGCCGATCCAACTCATATTTTGAAAAGGAGTTCATGGAGTCCAAGCTTTTGTTCTTTTAATTTTCATTTTATCTTTTAGTTTGTGTCGAGTTTGTCTTGTCTCATTGGACTATGCAGTTTTGATCTCTTGTCTGGGTATTCTACGCTGGACTCAAAAGGAAACTTTTCTCACAGTGGTACATTTTAACAGATTTTCTGTTGAGAAAGGTTTAGAATTGAACTTCATTAATTTGATGAATGAGAATAACCATGGAAATATTAAGTCTAAATTGTTTCTGTTGACATTTTCATATACCTTGTAATGCAAAGTGTAGTTCTGGTTTGAGAAATTGTGAGGGACTTTTTTGGGGCTGACTTTTTTCAAGTTTTTTATCTTATTGGATACAGAAATCAGCTAAGACACTGTGGTTGAAATTTGGACAAATTTGGTTTATTTTCAAGAAGAATACAGTCTTGCAATGTTTAATTGTCACCAATTTAAAAACTTTTATGACCAGTATACTTCTGCCATAAACATGTAGGAAATTCAAAAAGTAGAAATATTTTAAAGTAACATGTTGTATCCGAGTACAGTTGTCATTGTTAGTGTTGGGAAATATAAAATATTATATTTTTTTTTTACAGAACGTTACCTTGGATGCAAACAGTTTGTAAACAGCTACCAAAGGACATTAAATTATTGTTTCTGCAATACAGATAAATGTAACCATGGAAACACAGTACTTTATAATCCTATTGTACTTTTTATTTCATTATTTATTTCATTTTGGAAACTTTTATTAAGAATTCATTGACACTTATAGAAATAATCAGGTGAAAAAATTACATTCCAGTTCAAGGCTTGTATAGGCCATGGCTCAAAAGCAAATTGCTGTACTGCAAAAATGTCACCAGGTTTTTGTATGAAATTAACATAAAAATTATTTGTTTTCAAAATAATCTCATACAATAGATTTAATACTATGTAGAAGCGACATGTGATCAACTTGACAAAAATTTAAAAATTCAGTCAGATTAGTAGAGACCTCATTTTACAACCTTCAGAGAACTCATTTTTGGTATCTTTGTGTCAGATATAGAACATTTTATTCAATTTTTCATGAAAAATGCAGTAATTCACTTATCTATGGAGAAGTTAATCTCTATAAGGAGTTATCAGTATTGTATTGGAAGATTTGCAAGCATCAATTGATGTTTTGAGAATCAGGAATTGAGGTTATTTGCAACTATAAAATCAATTTTTTTTAAAGAAGTGGTTGGTCAAGAATAATGTTTTGGAAGTATATTACATCTCTTTTATATCATCTTTGATTATCATATGTAAACTACATTTTCTAATTCTAAAGCAATTTTTACACCCATGATCCAATTTTCTAAATAAAAAGGCTGATTATTTACTTTTAAAACAGTAAAAAAAATCACCTTAGATTTAGAGAATCTGAATCTTTATTGTTTAAACATTAATAAATGTACCTATGGCAATCAGTGTGAAATTTTCTGTCTAGTAAATGATAATTTTGTAAATACATAATTTGTTTTGTACATATCATCATCTGTATATATTCATTGTGGACAAATTGGTGCCTTGTTAGATATCATTGCTGTTTATCATTGCTTGTTAGTTTTATGTTTGCAATTTGCCATGCAGTTGGTTGTTTCAGATTCAACAGTTTATGTTTTAAAAATCTGCAGTTTTACAGTACTATAAAATATGGATGATATAATTGTATGTTTCATGAACTGAGTCTCTCACTTTTTACCAATTTTGGAATAATTATTTGAAGGTTTCTGTACAAATTATAAAAAATCAAAAAAGATTCCAGTAACTTTTGTACACAGCCAAATGCGCCACGTGTGAATTTCATACGTAAAGTTTTGCGTATCATTTTTACACGAATTACATATGAATTTTGTGTGAAAATTTTTTCATGTCATTTTGACACGAAAGTACACATGAAATCCATGCGAAATTTTTTTGTGTCATTAACGCATGAAATATTTTGATGTGTATTTGATGCGAAAATTTTTCAATCAAATTCATGTTATTAGAAAGTGATATTTCATGCAAATAATAAATTTCACACGAAAAAAATACTGAAAAATTCCACACCACATGCAAAAAAAATTTCATGCGAATTTGACACAAAAATGACATGAATATCATGCGAATTTTTTCGCATGAATTACATGCATTGCTCGATTTGTTATTAAATCCTGCAAAAATTTTCACACAAAATTCGTGTCAATTTCATGCGAATTTTATGTGTGGCACATTTTGCTGTGTATAATTCAGATTTTTTATACATGTTCATAGTTTTTCTCCACTCATCTTGAAAATTGGAAATTTCTTTATTTTCCTTATAACTATTTTTACAGAACTTGTAAATTTTGTCAAATGAAAAATATTTTGACAGGTTTTATATCTGTTGGCATATATTTATACGTAATGCCACTAAAAATATGCTTAGTGGAATGCAAAATGTAGACATTGTCGGAACTCAAATTTTTCACAAAAATCAACAATTTTCACATCAACACAAGACAAACACTGACACCTGCAATATTTTTAACACCCAATTTGGCTGCCGGTGAGACAGTTAAATTTCTTTCTAAATTCCCCTTTCAGATTTTTGGATTGCTTTAAGAGAGAATAACCAAAACCTGATAGACTCAGTTCATGAAACATACATTAACTTCAGGTGGCCAGTGAATTAAATTATAAATAAAATTAGAATAAATCAACGATGACTTAGAAGCAAAATATCTTTTAAACTTCCTTCTTGTAAAATACAGGATATTTATTTTATAAATTGAAATTTGGAAATACAGAGAAAACATTTATAGAAGAAAGATAATATTTATATAAGTGTCTAAAGGAACACAACTCCTGTGTAAATTCCTCTGTTTTTCTCATGGTTGGAGTGCAGTCTCTCTGACATTTATTCCATATCTTTTCATTTTCACAGTAGATGTTATTCATTGTGCATAAAGTTAAAATAGATTATAGGGAAATCTTACAGGAATGCACACTTCTTTAAAAGTCCTAAAATCAATTTGAAGTCAGACAATTTTTTTACCAGAAAAGATTTTGCTGTGCCTTTTTTTATCAAATAAAAACTAGAAAGGAACAGAACTTCTTTTAAAACAACACATTGTAAACTATCACATATATATCTATGTCTGTACAGTTAAAAAGTTTCAAAGTTAAAGTATAGGCCATGTGAATATCTTTGTTTTCTTTTGTTACAATAAACTTTCTTTATAAATATCTCCAAATATAAGTGAATACCAGTCCAGGTAAGTTTTGTTGGCAATTCAAGAGAAGGTAAATTTTGTTTAGTGATAATTGGTAATTATAAATGTGGAACTGGTTTCATTTCCAGATATGGCTATATTTTATTTTATTGGTTTGATGATGACATCTGCATACCTAAAAATGTATGTGCTGAGAACCTTAATTCTTATTTGTCTGGCTTAACTATCCATATACAATTTGTCATATCATGAATTTTCAAAAATCTTGAATGAACTCAACCACTTGCTTTCATTGTCAAAAAGTTTTAACTGTTTGCCCATTTGAGGGGCAGGTTACTATGATGCCAGACCAACTGCTATATGACATTGCTTTATTTCAGAATTTTACGGAATAGCTTTAAATATTTGTTATAAATTTACTTAAGATGTGAATGTATCTTTCTTGCATATATTCCATATTCTTTTTTTAAAAAAAGAACTGAATATTAATGTAAGCATTGGTTTTTAATCTTTCCCAACATTCCAATATTCAATAACTTATCGAATCATTCCCAAAGTTTAAATAGACTACTAAATTGTTTTACTTACTGAGAGGTGATTTCAGCCAAGTTTGTATTTTTATGACATATCAGTTTTGTTTAAAAATATTGTAGGTTTGTATTTTTATCATTAAATATTTATATATTTGATCTGTAAATATTTCTAATTTTTATAATGTTTATTTATGAAATTAAATATGAAATAATATGATATAATTTTTTGTAGGACCATTGTTAAATTCATGGTTCACTTCATGAAAATGCATTTGTTACTGTACTATTATACAATTTGGTTGTGATATTTATATACAAAACATATCAGCCAGACTTTCTATTTATATACAACACATATCAGCCAGACTTTCTATTTATATACAACACATATCAGCCCCATATCAGCCAGACTTTCTATTTGTTAATAAATGTGCTGGAAATTTTTTTAATAAAATGATGTAAGAAATTTATTAAGTTGCTTCAGACAACAAACTACAGTGAACCTAATTATACTGAATATTCTTTATGCCAATTCCAAAACAGAAAGGGACAAAAGACGAAAAAACTGGGACCTATTTACCAGATCTACTAACACCAACAGTTGTTGTGAACTATCTGTCATCCATTATCAGCCATCATTTCATGTCAACATGGAAAAACTTTGATGGCATAATCAATACCAGATCTCCTAACACAAACAGTTGTTGTGAACTATCTGTCATCCATTATCAGCCATCATTTCATGTCAACATGGACAAACTTTGATGGCATAATGTATAACAGATCTCCTAACACAAACAGCTGTTGTGAACTATCTGTCATCCATTATCAGCCATCATTTCATGTCAACATGAACAAACTTTGATGGCATGATCAATACCAGATCTCCTAACACAAACAGTTGTTGTGAACTATCTGTCATCCATTATCAGCCATCATTTCATGTCACATGGACAAAACTTTGATGACATAATCAATAAAAGAGTTATCTCCAATCTTACCAATCAAGATGACCACCATTTTATGAAAACAAAAATAAAGGGTGGAATTATTAATGATCCTCCCTTCTGAGAATGCTTCAATAAAATAAACCAAACTTGAGTTGAATGTTCAATATACGGTTCGATGTTTTTCATTGAACTCAATGGTAAAAAGGCAATGTTCAAGAACTGGGCCTGAACATATACGGGTACCGATGCATATGTGTTATACCTCGTTGGAAAGGAAATAAACACAATTTTGAAAATCAGTTGCAAAAATATGGTCATGAGCGTTGACTTTTTTCACAAAATCTGTCTGATTGAATTGTCATGAAAATC
>JAULBM010328356.1:0-13156 GCA_032357055.1 Geukensia granosissima | reverse complement strand
TTGTCTTAAAATTTGAAATGGATCCAAATATTAAAACTAAAGTTATTGATCGGAAACCTAACTGTCTACGGACGATGCCGACGACATGCCCATAACATAATACGACCACAAAATTTTTGTGGTCGTATAAATATCATAGATCTTATCTATGCAAATGGATATCTAGCAAAATTATCTTTTTCTTGCTGCAAAAAAGGTCGTCATGCAAAATTTCCCACCTATGAAAGCTGAAAAGAGGGAGATCTTCCTCTTGGAGCATTCAAAAGGTTAACAGGTATGAGCTAATTTAAATTCACCTGTACAAATCACTGTAGCCTATCAAATGACAATGTTGTTCAATTACCTGCCAAATTTTGTGGTTCTCCATTGGCTGAGGACCCAATCTCGCCATGTACATTTTCTCACCATTGCACGCATAACAGGAAACTGGGAACATTATTTCAAATCTAGGCAATTTTTAGTAACTTTAACATTTGACTTCCAAAATCACTTTTTTACACAGTTAAAAAAAATTGCATTCCAGACGAAACTGCTATATGGTGAGATTGGGTATCTGGTGAGATTGGGTCATCCACCTTTGATACAACTTTGTTTATCAATGAAACTGTCACATTTTGACTGAAATAAGTGGTGTACATGTAAAGGCCCAAAACAAATGATCTCTACAAGAAATATATTTGTAAGGAGATAACTCTACCTTTATCCTCATTAGTTTTATGTTCCTTCCAGAGTCTGATAACTTTGTTCTTTAACTCCTCCTTTTCCACACATCCTTTATAATCCACAAAACTCCTGAATAGCAGTTCTTTCATTTCTTTCACAGTCAGGTTTTCTATTTCTTCCAAACTTTTTATATCATCTATATTCATTCTTTTGGTTTGGTTTGTATCTTTTTTATCCATCTGAAAATAAATTCATTTATGTGCTGTGTTTAAATAAAGTAATTTTGTAGAATTTATTTTTTTTATTCAAGAACATTTAAATAAACATTATGCAATTTCTTAAAGTCCTGTATATATTTTTGAATCTCATGACATCTTCATACAAAAGTTGACTTTTATTCAAAGACAAAAATGCATTATAAATTTGTCTTACAGATGCAAAATTGTCTATGTTTTCTCAGATAGATATTTTTTGTTTTCTATAAAACAGTATGAAAATTTTTAGCCAGTGATTTTGTTCTATTTTTGCATATGGCCTGGGTATCTTAAAATTCTAAAAATGAACAAATATGGTAATTTTGGTAATTAATAACCTTTGCAGCTCTAGTACACTGCAGGCACAGAACATATTCCACTGCAATATAATGCTTTAAATTTTAATTAACTTTAACTAAGTTATGCATTCCTTTTGATACTTTTGTCCTAAGGTATCTAAGTGGCACAAATTTGGTGTCACCTTCTACCAGATGAAGTATCAGGGAAGAACAGGCACATTGTATCTCCAATATGGCCACACTTGTTCTCCAAATAGCATTCCTGCTTGTGGGGGATGTATCAATTTATAAAGTGCTCAGGAGAAATGTTTAAGACATCTCATCTTGTTTAACGCAATTAATTAAGTAAAAGGCCATCAAAGACAAGTGACATGTTGCTGGCTGATAAGTTCACATCAGGTCAACCAAGGTTAAATAGTTTCAGAATATAAACCTTTCCAAACCTTAATCTGCTTCCTGTGAAATGTTGTACAGATCATGGCTGGACAACAAAAAAGTAATGTTGAATAGAATAACAATAGAAAAAAGAAATAAGGTCTGTTATATTTACTGTATGATCAGGATCTGTGTTTATAAGGGGACGTAAAATTTCTTCTGATTGTCTCAATTCCTCTTGTTGTCTCTGAAGTAACCTTGCTGCCCTTTCTTCGTCTGTTTCCTGTCGAGGTGATGAAGTTCCTGGGGGCACCTGTCCTGGTACATTATCATTAAATGGGACGGAAGATGTTGGCTGAAAAGGCCTTGGAGTTTGGCCTTGATTTTCTACAGATATCACACTTTCAGTATCCTGTAAATTAATTAAATACTGTATTGTGTGCTTAAAAAATTAAACCACTGGGGCACTTATTAGAGTCGTCATAATCCAGAACACTTGCAAGTCCGGTTTGAAGTAAATTTTTTGTTTCCATAGTTTAGCATCACCGAAATGAATAATTATAGTTTCCCTTCACTACATAAATGCCAATAAAATTGCTGTTCGCTAAACTAATTTTTTTTCAATCTTCTAATGCTGGAAGTTTTCTGGGGAACTTTAGGTTTTCAATCAAAATTAAGGTGAGGGGTGCCTACAGTGGCATGAGCACTAAATACTAGGGATACAGTAAATGCATCCCCTATAAGAATGAAAGTTTCTGTTGTGATTATTGTCTAAATATTATAGTTCAGTAAATTTTGATATGTTAATATGAATGTTTTTCTTCTAACTTCACATAATAGACTAAATTTCCAATTCTGAACTCTGTTTCCCAAATTCATAATTTGTAGACTCACACCAGACTAGACATAGGCTGGTTTTTCATTCCCTACATTACAGAGCAAAGGGAAAAAAAGAAAATATTTTCAAGCTTTATCTTGAAATATCTTGAAATATCTTGAAATATAGCATTTATAAGATAAATGAATTTGTAAATATGTCAGCATAATGTTAAATGTAATAATCATTCCTAAACAATGATTCTCAAAGGAAAAAAATATTACCAATAATTTCATGGCTTATACAAAAACAAGAATTTAAAAAAGGCATCGACTCCCAAATCCCTTCTGATGGTCATATTCCAATATTTTAAATTTTGAATTGTTAATGTGGATAAAATCTGTACATTAACTTCCCAAGTGTTTATGGAGGATTATAAAATTTCAGTGTGCTCTAATTTAACTTTTTACAAGTTATCTTTCTTAACAAAGAGGGTGATACAGGAGGGTCACGCGCACAGACATACGAGAATTAAAATGTCATTTTACTAGGAACGTAAAAAAGTTTTATATTTTTGTCTTTTTTTTTTAAATAACCATTAAAACAACTTGATATTAAAAATTTAAACAATAAAGTAAACAATTTATTAGATATCAGAAAAAAGACCAATACTTTGGTTTCCTTAACAATAATGTATGCATAAAGTGTTAAAGGGTTTTTCAAAGATATAAAATCAAACTGTCCATGACTGCTTCCCTAACTAAACAAATCCTTACAGCATATGGAGTTTTCAACTTGCCATGCGTAAGTGAAACCAAGTACCTATCATTCCCAGACCAAAATTTCACATTCACAGGGTAACAGGAAATAGGAATCCTAGAACACTGGTGCTAATTATTGCAATAATAATGTCATAGTCTTCTATTTGAGTAATTTGACAGTTCCAAGGTCACAAGAGACACTTTAATTCAGGTAAATGCAATACCGGTAGTGTCCCTTTTACATGGAAAATATTGAAAAACACAACAGGACTATTATTATTATTACACTTACACTTCTCTCTTCTATATCATCATTACGAGTCATGTGACCAAAATTTATCACAATAAGATCAATCAGTTCCTGTTTCTCCTTACAGCCATCTGTTGAAATATTTCTTTTGACTAATAAGCATTTCAAATCCTTAACTTTCCATCTGATAAGTTCTTGTCTTGTAAAAGTACCAGTTAACAACACTCTACACTTTTTACATTGACGGAAGGTCTCTCTCTTGTCTCCTTTTAAGGACAGCCTGTGTATACAGTTTGAACAGAAGTACCTTTCACATTCCCTACACATTTTCTGTAAAAATAATAGTGGGAAACTCATTATTATACCTCAGTTTATGTTATCTATACTAAATGTTAAAGAGATAAAATAACTTTGTTTCCATTGATATGAATTTGCCAGTAAATTATTTCAAAGACTATTCAAGGTAAGAGTTCCGATTACTAAACCAAAGACATTCCAATCTCCAATCATGCAATGAAAGAGACAAAGTATACTCTAGTGGTCAATGATGTCTACATATAAAAAAATATTGATTCTTTTCTTAGTTGTTTTTCGGAATAATAAAACAGTTATTGGATGTGATATCCAGAAAAAGACATTTTTTTCCTTCAACTTTGACTTTGCTTTGGGAAAAATTCAAACCTCAGGAAAAATAAAATGGCTATTGCCCTCAATGCCATCAAATAACTATATATTATAATGCATGTATTGGTAGTCAAGCTTAATGTTATACATACATGTATATGATACTACCTAATCAATTCTTAATTAATCTATAAGACTGAATTTTTATTCCACATACTTAAATATCATATTGGTCAATAGGTTTTTCCATAGCCCCAAGTCTGACACTAAATAAACAGCATATTTTTCTAATTAGGTTCTTTGGTGTGGGACAGATTGGTTGCCTGTTGGCTTGGCAAATCACAAAAGAATTAATTATTTCCTTGCATTATCTGAAGTTTAATATTTTTTAAAAAGTAGAGATAGCTTTACAATGCTTGGTTATGTAGGTTTAAAGCTAGGCATTTGTATCAGTAACATGAAATAAATCTGATTTCTCGGTAGAAATGTCCTGACAAAATTAAATTTTCCTACTAAAGGGAAATTACTCAAAGAATAAATAATAATCCAAGAGTCAAATTCAGTACAGAAAGCGACTTATTTGTCATGATTATTCACTGTGATCACACTGTCATATAAGTGTTCCTGTGAACTGTTGCCTCTGTAAGCTAGCAGGTTAAAAAATCTGGCTCAGCATGTTTGTCTATTACAATGCAGTGAACCATGATAATAAGGTCAGGGTGTCATAATTTACGACTAATCAGTAAGATCATATCAAGAACTTTCTGCACACTAACCTTGGTTTACCTGGGTCAAACAGTTTCAGAGATATAATGCTTACTAAAAAAATTATGCCCATCAATGGTCAGGAAGTAATACCTGTGTCATGCTTCAGACTAAAAGTCCCAGGTTGAGTTTCTCATATTTGTAGACCATACAGCAGGCACTTTTGTTTGCGTGTGTTGAATGTAATCTTCCACTGCTTCAAAGCAAATTAGCTATCTTCACACTGTTTATCATTAAACAATACATGCAGGTTTATTACAATTACAATTACAATGCTACAATGCTAATGACCTTATTTAAATAAGTTAACATTGCTTTCCACATACCTTTCGTTTGAAAATATTGAAATTAACATTACAAGCTTCACAAGCCATGTCTTTTGGCGAGTTTGACGGATGAGCATTAGAGGTAAACTGGTTTGAAGATCCTCGTTGTCCTGGCATAGGAGAGAACATAAACACATGTGTGCCTTGTTGACTCCTTACAGCGGCAGCACCCATATCAACAAACAACTACTTCTCTTATCTCTTAATCTGAAGAAAAAAAATAATGTCAGAGATCAAAACTGAATAAACATAGCATGATATGACTGTAGCTTGTTGAAATGTGAAAGGAGAAAAAAATGAACCTTTGGCTAAGTGTGGATACAGTATTATGCTGGATACACAATTGAAAGCCCTCACTGAGAGGAATCCAATGAAAAAATTCCATCCAACGAAAAATAAAATTTTCATTTACCCCACAAAATGACATTTTTGGGCCCTTTCAACCTCTTTTTTAAAAAACATTAAGATACAATAAAATGCTTGGAAGTATTTTTTCTGAATTTTTCATAAGTAACTTTTTTCACAAGTAATCCAATGGAAAAATTCTTAAAACTATTGAAAAAAATATTAAAATTCCCCTTTTGGCTACTCATAAACAACAGGGGTGTGCTGGAACCCCAAAATCAATCCCACACCATATCTCATACTAGGAATCAATGTGTCAAAATATCAAAAGAATCAGTTCAACCCATCAAAAGATAAGTAGCAGAAACCTTTGTGTTCACAGACCAAAGATGCTGACATCACCATAACATAATACAAAAAATTTTTTGTTGTCTTTTAAAAGCATGTTGTTAAATCTTTGATTATTGTGTGCATTTGTTTGGTTAGTTTAATAGAAAACAGCCAATATTTTATTGCATTATGATCTGCATCCTATTCAAATTTGTTATTTTGGCATTTTCACGAGGCCTTTTTCTTAGGCTTAATCGAATGATATTTAACATTTAATCCTGATGGACATGTTCAAGAACCTGTTTTGTTTATCTAATTTCTGTAAAGAAGATCAACAGTTTCACTCTTCATTTCCACTGAGCATGTATACTTAATACTAGTATAATTTATTTTCTTAAATTTGTGTGTGATTTTACAAAGACATCGTACAAAGATTTATAGTACAACACAAGATTACATAAAATAAAAAATAAGAAAATGGTATTGTGATTGTATATGTATTGCTACCCGCAAGTGATTTGGATGTCTGTATTCTTATAAAAATGATAAAGGGAAAATCTCTTACATTGATTACATTTGTTGTATTGAAGCTCTACTTGTATCCAACCAGATCACTTAAATGTGTGCAAAAATGTATGGTGGCCAGATATTGGTAGATTGTGTACTTGGTTTGATCTATAGTTGGATACATGTAATATCATTCATGATTGTTATGTGCTCATTCCCCATGTGGGTCCAAATTGGCTTGAAATTTGTATTTAAACATCTGCTATACTTCCTGATCGCATGTATTAGATATACAAGTAAATTACTGGAAACAATACATCATACATGTAGAAATACATGTGCAATTAATATATACATGTATTGTTGACATTAATTGAAGATGGAGATTCCTGTTGGACACTGACGTCTAAGTATTTGTCCAAACTGATAATACACTACAGTAAACCAACATGAAAGCAAAAGGTTATGAAAATTCCGACAGATCATCTTACGTGTCCTTGATTTTTATGCTATTTTTTCATTTTTTTTTAAAACCTTTAATAATTTTCAACATTTATTAAGCTACTTATTTCATTACCATTCACGCATAATGGGAATATTGTGGACAAAGACAAAGTAAACAGACAGACAACTTGGGCAACTTAAGACTCCAGACAGTCAAATGTATTCTACTTCCTACATGTAACTACGTAAATCGTCTGCATCGACCTAACGCTTTAATAATCCTTGCATAGACGAAAAGTTTAGAGTATACTCGAACACAAAAAAAAAAAGATTTGGCGGGAAATTTTAAGGCTCCCCATGTGCCATATCTTTCAAAGTTTTATCATCTCATTCTTCTTTCTTTATGTTTGTAGTTAGATGAACCCGACTTTAAATAAATATTCTTGTCTTGTTCTCGTCTTGTCTTGTATAAAGGTCCAAGGTTGGACCATCAAGAACTATGTAATCTGTTGTTTTTCAAGGAATATTTAGAAATTTTAGAGTTAAATACGCAACCACATATACGTTTATAGGTTCAAAAATTTTGAATTTATGCAACCTGAGACTACTATAACCTGGAATAAAAAAAACACGTGTGCCTTTTTAAACCCAGCTATAACACAGCCTGTTATAGAAGTAATAGTTATACTATAACACAAATGTGTTATAGTTATCTCAGATGCAACACTAACGGTGTCTAATAGAGAAAAGGGGGGATATGGAGTAAATATTCATGACACAAAAATCTCGTATGTACAAGAAAATTCCAAGCAAAGCGCTTTGATTGCTGTTCTTCATCTCAAAGTCACAGTGAGGCCTTCAACACTGAGTAAAATCTCGCACCTCAATGTAAGTTCAAGACAGCCCGTAGCACTGGTTTGAGCGGAATTCTTTGCTAGATGTCGACGACACTACATCTGTGCATTGAAGAACACAAATGCGGCACAGGTACTTGGCGAGATTTTTTTATATGCCATAATACATATACACTATAGGTATTATGGCATATAAAAAAATCTCGCCAAGTACCTGTGAAATGCGGGGTAAGGTCAACAAATTACAGATATACACGGGCAAAGAAATCTAACAAAACACATTTCAGAAGTATAAAAAAATCAATGAAAGTGCGGTTACTTATGTTCGATCTACTGTTTTATTCCCAGATCTTTTTTCAATAAAAATTGGGACCCTATTTATGATGAGACTACTATAATGATGCATATACAGTCATTAATATCTGAGGGGATAGGGTAAAGGACGACAGGGAGAAAGGGGCGTGAGAAAGGAGACAGGGAGCGGGAGCCGAAGGGACAGAGGGAACAGGAGAAAGGAGAAATTAGAGAGACAAATTTATATTTAAAATATCAGTTTCCAGCACGATTTAGTTAAATTGGTCAATAAAAAGCTTCAACAAAACGCTAGCTAATGTTTTAGTTGCAAAGGCGACCTCATATAAATACTCCGAACGTCGTAATTTTGGATTAAATCGGTCTGGTAAGATACTGTTATTAAATGCATAATTGCAAGAACCCCCCCCTAAAAATCCGAAGTGTTGAATTAAATCCTCCCACCAGAAGTCTTTAATTGAGCAGCTTTCTTGACAGCAGCAACCCTCTACTAGTTGCAAAAACGACCTCATAAATACTCTGAACGTCGTAAACAACTAATTTTGGATTTAATCGGTCTGGTAAGCTACCGTAATTAAATGCTTAATTATAAGAAACCCGAAAAAAAAATTCCGAAGTGTTGACTTTTAAAATCCTCCTATCAGAAGTCTTTTATTGAGCAGCCTTTTTTTATTGACAGCAGCAACCCTCAATCAACAAATCCTGATTAAGATGAACATGGTCTGTAGTACCGTATCGTCTGATAGATACTAGTATATCAATCTAATCAGAGACATATAATACAAAATTATATGTCTCTGATCTAATTAAAATTAGACCTCCACACTTGCTTCCCCCTTTTTTGACGCCGCGACATATCTTCCATATGCAGGAGTCTTCAGGTGAACGGATATAAAGTTCAAAGTGGAAAATCAAATTCTTTGCTTTTGTCATAGTATAGAGCTTTGTTTTCAATCCGCTTTGTCTGTCTATGTTTAAGTATGAGGTACTCCTTTATGAGTCCGCTTTTTCTTTCTATGTTTAGGTATGAGGCACTCCTTTAATTATGAGTCCGCCTTTTCTGTCAATGTTTAGGTATTTGAGGCAATCCTTTATGAGTCTGTATGGTGTTAATGATTTCAATTCAATGGGATAGATGCGACCAAATTCTTTCATGAAATTACAACATCAATTATTACGAAAGCGAAATCTGTTTTCCAAGATCTAGATTTTATCAAATTTTATCTATCATTTATGACAAATATGTTATAATGCCAGCAGAGTGTAATCCACAAATATTAATTTTGGCCATAAAAACATTGCGAATGATTTTTTAATTAATGAGTTATGCATTCAGAGTGTACATGGCAATCCACTGAATGTTTGATAGTTGTTGTTTAACGTCCAGTGGCAAATTTTCATGTATATTCAAGACGAAAATAAGTTGTTTTATAAAAAAAATCAAAACTCACGGGGTATAACTTCTAGGTCGAATATCCTTAGGAAAGTATAAATAATGACGATTTTTCCTAGGAGTGAGTTAAAATTTTACCAGAAATTACTGATTGTTTCAAATAAATCATTCGAATACAAAATATTGACATAGCATATTCAACGCCAATATCCAACAGCTAACTGTTAACCATCATCACCAAAGGAAGAGAGAAGAGTTCGTGTTTTGTTTACTAACGTGTACCGTGTTTTGCCTCCTCCTTTTTGAGAACCGACAAGAAATTGAGACAACATGTTCAATAGGTATTTCAATACATCAGTTGCAAGATTTTTTATTTGCTTTTTTTATACATATTGATTATACAATATATGTACTTACCAATAACTGTTCGTCATACGAAATTAGCAAGAATAAGTATATAATCCGAGGAGAACATAAAAATAAGACAACAACATAGGAGATGTGATCATCATTGCATTGATAAAGATAAATGAATATATATACGTAAATATAAACATTTATACAAGATGGAATGATGTTTCTAGCCCTTGCCTTGTGAAAATATGGTTAATTGTTGATTCCATCAGCGCAATGGAACCATAAACGGTGAGCAATAAAAGAGGCTATTGGGAGCCTCTGGTTGACTTATCTCATACAGTTGTATTTCTTGGCGTTCGGACCGTCAATTTCAAAAAATGCACTGACACTTGGACTTAACTGATCAAAGACTCTAGTCGTTTCCAATTTACAGTTTATGGGTAACTTTGTCGCTGGTTCACTAATTTAAAAATAAAAAAATCTAGGACCAGCTTAAGCAAAGAAAATAATGAGTCGAATACAATTCCAATTGTTGCTCCCTGTAATGTCTTTTATTGGTATCATGTGGAGGGAAAAGGGGAGAAGGGAAAATTCATTGCATGTTCGCCCCACATGAATATACTTGTAAACGGGGTCACATCACTTTCATTTAGCCAAGTTGCAATGAGTAGACAATAACGTTTGTTTTCACGAAGACAGGCAGTCATCAATTTCTTGTTAACACACCAAAAATCTTACTAAAACAAAACTGATTATAGCTCTTGGTGGGAGAAAAAAAATATGGATTTTTGGGTCCAAAGAATATTACAATGGCCAAAAATTAACTGGAAGGTTGTAGGAAAATAACTCTTCTACTCACTCAGGCTTGTAGCAGAAATTTACAAAAAGGGGGGGGTCGACCATCTTGCGAAGTAACTTTACAGCCGGGGCCGGGGTATTTGGTACATATCAAGCAATCTAATCATTCCCTTGCACTGTTTTTGCATTGCAGAAAGTCCTGATTTCCTGACTTTAATAGTTAAATTTCAAACTGACTTGCGAGTTTAATAGTGCTTATTTGTTTTCAAGGTAGTTCGTCGAACCCCTCGAACCCCCTGGCTACGGGTATGCATTACTTCATAATATTCTAAAACTAGGTCGATGGTCCCACAATTGGTCCCAAATTAAAACTTTTGATTTAATAACACAAGTTATGGTCAGCTGAATACTTACGCATTCATAATGAATGGTCGGTCGTGAAAACTAATGTTCTTGAAAATTAACGATTTGATTTTACCAATTTTTCATAGACATGAAACATAACGTAAAACGTACATTTTGATGAATTGTTGCCTTCCGCATTAATTTACGGGACATAATTGCTCGTTGTTAGTATTGAAGTATATTTAGGTTTCGTGGATAGAAAATAAGATCTGTATGTGCCAATTGTTCACGATCTTTTGAGAAATTAAAAGGCAGTTGTCCCCGAAGAAAGTCTATCCTTTTGGCCTTTTAATATGCAGTTATACACATCGAAGAAAGGCGAATTTACACTAAAACTTCTTACCTCATACAGATTTCAAAAGGTTTGTTTACATCCGTTTTTAGCCTCCTTTGAAAAAAAAATTACTTATGTTATTTGCTCCTGTGCAAATTTCGCCCTAGAGGTTATACCCCGTGAAACTGAAAACCGGGTACATCAAGGATAGAAAAATTTAAATGCTAATGGAAATACACGGTTGGATAGTGTGGGAAAATGTATCCTTGCAACCGGCCGTCTAGTGATTACTTAAAGGAGCTGTTGCAAGAGGTCTTAAACGCACAAATAACATTGCATTTTCTAAATACGAGGCGTCGTTATAATGTCTCCCTACGGACCTACCGGCGGGTAATGAATTTATATATCTCCCACAACCAGGACACCCGTTAAGTGGGCTACTGCTTGAAGGAGGGAGAAAAATAACCTAGCGCCTATATTCTTCCCGGGAACCCCCTGGGAAATGTTGTCGAGTATTTATACATCCTACTCAACCAAAGGACACCCCTTTAGCAGGGTTTTTACCAGCTGGAGGAGAAACCTAACCGCAGCCTTTTTACTATACCCGGGCGGCACTCTGGGTCCAGAGCACTCAAACTTACACAGCTAAAGCACTTTCAAAAAAGAAAATTATTTATAATCATTTATTTAATTTCAATTAAAATTTAATGCTGAACACATGCAGTTTTGTATGTGACGTCTAAAAGTTGGGGTCCTATTCCTACATTGTACTTTTGCTCCATAGCTGTAGATATCTTATTTTATGAAATACCCATAGGCAATTACATATCAAATCGGCCCCCCCAAAAAAAAAATAAAAAATAAAAAAAATAAAAAAAAACCACATAGTTGTTGATAGAACCAAATCATACTTTGTTTAACGAAACACAAAAAAAAAAAAAATAAATAAAATAAATATACTGGCCTAGGAGGGGATAATAAAAATATATTATATTTCCCTTTCACAACATATTTGTTTATGTCAGTGGTCGACTTTGATTTCCAGCGAACGATCGGCATTCCAAAATGAACGAATTGTGCTCCACTCCTCATTTTTCGTCCATTGGCAGTACTATTTCAACCAGTGCCCAGTGTATGGCGTATATACGCCTCCCAAATCAAAATTTTCAAGAATATGTGTCCAATTTAGCGATTTCTGATCTCCTGCAGACAGAGCTGAGTCGCTGACTTACAAACTGCTTTCTCCTGAAGACAGAGCTGTGTCGCTGACTTACAAACTGCTTTCTCCTGAAGACAGAGCTGTGTCGCTGACTTACAAACTGCTTTCTCCTGCAAACAGAGCTGTGTCGCTGACTTACAAACTGCTTTCTCCTGCAGGCAGAGCTGTGTCGCTGACTTACAAACTGCTTAAATCGGGATATGTTACTCCACAGTTGAAGTCATCACTTCAGAAATTTTACAAATTCCAGACATATATTTGCAAATTTTATTATAGGTTAGATAAAAAAACATTGAAAATAACAATAATGAATGATAAATTAAGCCTGAGATGATTTTGCTGATGATGAGAAATAGTGGAAAGTAGCCAACCGGAAGATCAATACAGTCAATATGAAAATGAAAAGACATGGGGTAAATGTCAGAGAGACTGCACTCCAACAATGGGAAAACAATCTAGAGATCTACACAAGGCCTTTAACAAGGGTAGCATACCATTCCCCGTGAAAAGCTCTTAATCGCCCGAAATAAAAAAAAAATATGTATGGGTAAAATATTTCTGCTCTTAACTAATATAAAAATATAAATATTATAAAAAATGTACATTTAACAGAACAATAAACACAAAGTCACATCTATGAGGGGGTGGACAGGGGGTCTCCAATTCCCGCTTCCCTACCCCTCGTCTCCCGCTTCCCTTCCCCTCAACTCCCGCTTCCCGCCTCCCCTTCTCCCGGGCTCCCGCCCGCCTGTCCACCCGCTCCACTCCCGCTTCCCGCCCCCGC
>JAULBM010328345.1:0-13156 GCA_032357055.1 Geukensia granosissima | reverse complement strand
TGATATTTGGTCTGAAGCATTATAATGGTGAGTTGTACCGTGTCTCCCCTTTTCAGATCTGTCGTCTATCTACTTCCAGTTTGCCGAGCGGGGGCATCTGTGTCCAACAGGACACGTTTTGCCTCTCTTTTTTTTTTTAATTTCCAGTTACATGTATAAGAATCATGAAAATTTTCCTCAACACTAAAATGTGTACATTTAATGGTTTGGTGTAGAAAAACTTTTAAGAGATGAATGACGAAATTTAAAAGTTGGTTACTGGCCATTTTCTGTAAATGGAAATATGATGATACTTTCACTGATGCTCTAAAAGAATGAATTTCAATGAAATTTTAATCTTTACAAACCTTTAATCACTGCTGACCCAGATGTAACCATCTTGGAATGCTCCTTAAGCTTCCTAGCACTTTTACTCATAATGAGTGTCTGCCAACCAAAATGGCAACTGGTGCTGATCTTACTTAAACAGGAACGAGTGGGAATAATTTTACTTAAATATAAACTGACCAGTTTGAGATCGAACTTTAGTGGGGGCATTCTGTGATGCCTTTCAGATTATCTCTTGACCCCACAACAAATCAAGATGGCTACAACAGCCAAATATTGTTTAAGATTAATATATAAAACTGTGAGAAAATAAAACTTTAACAGTTTGGAACAATTTTTTTGTTCACCCCTATTTGTAATTATATCTAAGATGGGTATAGGGATAAAGTAGCCATGTTAATAGATGAAATATCATAGCTATGGAGAATTCTCTTGACTTTTTCAACATAAGATTTTATAATTTATGTACGTAACCATGATAAAGACCTTGTTTCAGGTGAGAGATAGAGACTCCCTATAGTCTAAGCTACATTTCCAGAAAAGCAACATTTTTAACTTTATAACCTTCTTCTTAAAAGACTTCTCATGCAGAAAAATGTCATATATTTGGTTGCATAATACAGATTTGACATTTAATATTCTTATATCACCTAATAAAGTATTAACTAGTGGTGCATACATATAAGTGAGCTTATGATTTGGAATCAATACATATTCTTTGTTTTTGAAGGCTAATTATGCCATTGAGGATTTTATTACCAGTTACTTTGTAAATCTGGTACCAGAATCCTTATGATCGCTCCTACATTTCTTATAGGCTAGACACTTAAATTACATAAAAGAAAAGCTGTTATGCAAGAATAAAAGTATACCATTAGGCTGATAGGTGGATACTTAGTATTTTTCAATAATTATAGATGTTATTTGGCTTTTAAGTAAGCCAATCTTATACCATGATAAAAAAACCTAATATTTCTAAAAAGATATTAAAATAAGATTTTATTATGTTACGGTAAATGTATTAGTAAATATGGATTTTTGCTTCATGGAGAATTTTTTTATGTTTTTTAAAAGTGTTGGATTTGAGATCTGAACTACTTTCCTTTATTAGGCCCTACCTGTACCCGTGAATAACAGAAACCAGTCTCATCAGTGACTTTAATTATAAGCTTATCTGAACAAACATAATCGTCCAAACAACCAAATGAAAATGATTTTCCTCAGTGGAGTATGGTACAGTGACAATTAAATTTAATTAAGGTGTTACAAGTTGATGAAAATTGTTTACATTTTGACCAAGATCATCATTTCTAATAATTTCTAGGAAATTTGAGGTTATAATTTTTTTGCACCAAAGGCTTATTGAATGCAATATTGACATTCTGTTGTTAGAAGCCAGGTGTTTTCGGTCTTTGTCTTTAATATTAATAGTTTGTTGTCCTACTTTTCAATATGAAAAATAGGCCTGACACATGCATGAACATGCTATCTATAAACTAGACCACTTTCTAAGGTATCGTTTTGTATGCTTTCTTTAGCAATTGTTTAAGCTGATATACAACATGAAATCAATTTAATAGACTAAGTTCAGCCAAAGGGCAACATTAATTTTCCATCAATATTAAAGTAATGTTTCATACCTGGTGATAATCAAATCAAATTTAGTTCAGAGCAGATTTAAAATTTTCAGATTGTCTTTGGCAATTTTTTTTTTAAAGGAAGGGATAAATTTCAGATACTAAGGTACCTTTTACATATGCTAGGCTAAAAAATGATTTCCCCACACTTGAAAACCATTATGTTTGATGCAAATTTTTAATAGTGGTTGACTATGGTCGTTCTTTTTAGCTCACCAGGCCAAAAGCCATGTGAGCTTTTGTCATCACTTGGCATTCTTCTTCTGTTTGAAAACTTTTACATTTTTCTTCTGAAACTGCGAAACCAAAATCAACCAAACTTTACATGAAGCATCTATGGAAGGTCCTTTTCAAAGTTTGCTAATTTTGTCTCGATTGCCAAAATTGGATTTAAAACATGGCCTCATGGATGATTCTTGTTTCTGATTGGCTGAAACTATTTGGCTTAATGGAACAATATTTTACAGGAAGCATCAATATAAGGTCCTTCACAAAGTTTGCTCATTTTATCTCGATTGGATTAAAACATGGCCTCGTGGACATTTTTATTTCTGATTGGCTGAAACATAAAAAAATCTTCTCATCTGAAACTGCTTGGCAAAATAGATCCAAACTTTACAGGAAGCATCTATGGAAGGTCCTTTACAAAGTTGGCTCATTTGTCCTGATGAAAACATGACTGCCATAGATGAGTCTTGTTTCTGATTGGCTGACACATAAAAACATCTTTTTCTTTAAAATCCCTTGGCCAAATTGAACAATATTTTACAGGAAGCATCAATGCAAGGTCCTTCACAAAGTTTGCTCATTTTGTCCTGATTGGACAAAAACATAGTTCCCATAGAGGATTCTTTGTTTCTGACTGATAATTAAAAAATGCCAAAATGGAAGAACATCTATGGGAGATCCTAATAATGTTATACATAAATCATTACCACTACTGACCATTAAATATTTATTTCTGATTGGCCCATTGTACAGGCTTAGCATTTTGAGCCTCCAATTAAGTAATGGTAGCCTTATTGAAGACATATGCAAGAAGTGTAAGGACCATTTTTCCCCATTTATTCACTTTTTTATTTCAAATAAAAAAAAATTGACATTTTTTTAGTTTTATATTTGTTATGTTGTAACAAGTCCGACTAGAAGAAAGTATATTTCATTAGATAACAAACTGCTTTAGACAGCCACATCTGGATCTGTCTTTTGTAAAAATTGTGCAAAATGTGGCAAAAATATATGTTACTTCTTGCCTTTTGATTGATGGACATCTTTTAATATAACATCACATAGTTTTTATATATGACCTCAGCAGATGGAAACACCAAGGTTTTTTTTGAAAAATAACAATTACCAGTCAATAAGCTGATAAATTCTACTGTGTTGATTAGTTACTAAATTTGGATAATTAACATGAAATTTCCTTGAAATAGCTTTATTGGAGAAATGATTTGGAAGATACAGTATCTTCCAAATCATTTCTCCAATAAAGAAATTACACTTAGGACTTTTTGTTAAACTGACTGCTGTATTATGTATGTAAAGTATGAACACTTGTAACACATGCCATTTTGTGAAACATTCTCCTGGTTTATTGGAAGCATTAGATGTACCCTGGGGACTTGATTTTCTATGTGAAAATCTGACATTGTTGGAAATCAGACACATATTTGCAAACAAATTATACCCAGTGTATCAATTAATGGTCTGTAAAAAAGTCATCATTAGGTAAGCAAAGAACAAGACTGTTTTTAATTTGACTGAACAAGCAACTATGTTGATTGTGAGCAAATTTATAACTCCAGTTTCTGTGCGACAATCACAGAAACTGGAGATATTAATATTAACTAAATAAAACTAAACTATACCAAACACTGCAATAAAAAAACCGGTCAAAATTAGCAGAAAAATATTGGATGAATACAGTTTAAACATATATGATAGCTAGGAACATCATTTATGAAAATTAAGAAACCACACACCAGAGTTTTATTGTCCTTCATTCAATAGATGTGCAATTCATCACTCTAAGATGTGGCAAGAGCTGTGAATGTGTTTTATTAGGTCCGTTTAGACATGAGCTCAAAAAATTTTATAGTTGTGATAAGGTCAGTTTTCACATGAGCTCCTATAGATAAATCTTCATAATTTTTGTACAGTTTGATTAAAATTTATGAATCATGTTTCCATGGAGATATTTCCCCAGTCATGGTCCACTAAATTTGAAAGGTTGTGATTAAGTGGGATGGTCAATGATAAATCCTATACAGTTAGTAGTGTCCTAACTATATCTAGAAATTATAGACTCTTACCCTCAGTCATCGTCCAGTGATATTGAAATATTCTGTATTTATGACCATGTTCTAGTGGTCCAGGGCCTTGATTCTTTGGTATATAGTTGCATTTTAATGAGTACATCCTAAAGTTGTATCCATCTCATCACCCTGTCCTCTCAGTCATGCATGAAATATCATGTTAACCTTTTGAAACAATCTTCCTTGGTACGACTGCCTCAGTGGTGTAATAATTAGGGTGCTGGCATCAAGGGCAGAAGAAGGTCATAAGTTTGATCCCCAGCCAGGTTAGACCAAAGACATTCAAATTTGTATTTGCTGCTTCTCCTCTAAGCATGTGACATTTAGGAGTAAGAACAAAGACTTGTCGGCCCAGAGTCAGAATATTGTGTCTTGTTCAAGTGATATGTCTTCCTGGAGACTTGCTTTGGTGAGCTAGCATGTTAAAAATCTGGCTTGGTGAGTTGGTCTAGTACAAAGACGGGTTCATTTATCATTATTTATTAATGTGCTCTCATCCAGAATATGCATGAAATATTTTCCGCTGGATGTTAAGCAACATTCAATCGATAAATCAACCAATGCTTGATACAAGGCCCTTAATATGTAGTACATGAATATCCCAAGCCCTTAGCCATTCCATGGCCAAGCTTCCTGTACAGCATCAACATATACACATTTATAAATCTTAGCTGTTTTTGAATGAATGGCATTCACTACTAGAAAACACTATAAACAGACTCATGTTTGGTGTTGCCACAGAACTATCAGGTATTTCTACTTTCTGAGAAAATCTGTTTTTGAAAACTGGTCCATGAAATTTCCCGAAAAACAATGTCACCAAACAAATACCTTATAGTTCAGTGGCAACACTCAACAGAACAAGTAAGTGGGTGTCTTTTATAAGAGCTACAATTGTTGCAGAAGGTTATAAGAACGACAATGCTTGCATTGGAATCAGTGCAAAAAATAGCATGACCATAACAAAAGTTTCCGACAAATGGAAAATGCAAAAGATACATGATTAATTGTTTATCAGCCCTGCGGTATCATATTTATTGATAATATGAAACCTTTTATCTGTCATAAACAAGATAACCACATTGATTGTTTTTTAACATTTATGTAAGACAAGTTGAATGACGCAGGGGAAATCAACTGTATTTTCAAAATTTTTAACTTTCTATTTTTAGAACTTGAACCAGAATGCTGCCACAATGCCACCACAACAACAACAACAACAACAAATGCAACAACCAATCTCACAGACGATGGTCCATTCTCCAGCACAAGTGTATGTGTTAAAATTAATGGAATCGTGATGAATAAATTTAAGAAGTATATCAGTTACAGAAAAAATTGTTTTCTAATAAAATACCAATGTACTAATTTACATTTCTGATATAGTTCCCTGAAGATTCTTTTCTTTTGTTTTACCTAAATCCATTTTGATACATTTGTGAAATTTTTCTAAACAGTGTTGTTGAACAAATTTAAGATTTCAAATAGTTTTTGTTCATATTTAAGCAATAAAACTTCATATTTTTTTTTAGAAAAATATCTTTTACAATTATACCTTATGATCAAGTATTCCATAGATAATAGTTCTTCCTGGAAATGCTTTTTAACAAAAGAGAAAAAAATGATGCTTTTAATTAGCAACTGCTACGGAACAAGACTCAAATGACAATGTTTTTACAGTTTCCATAGCTGCAGATTTCATTATTGGTAAAATGTGTGATACAAATGCATGGGGATAAAGCAAATCATCTTTCAGGGTATTTCTCAAAACTGTTTCTGAACTTCATATCTGAGTGACCTGTCTTTGGTATATGGAAGAAAAACAACTTAATGCTTTACAAAGTAAAATGTTGAATTTTCAGGACCTTGTATTGAAAAAATACCAAACATAGCAGTTAAATTTGTCAACCAGGAAGTTACTTTTGGTAAAACTTTCAATAGAGAACAAAGAAAATAAATTAAGTTTTTGGCTATTTATTTCACAATTGATAAAATTTCTATATATTTCATATAAAACAACCAATTTTTATAAAACCACAAAAAAGATTATGGTATGATTATTCTGCATTGACATTGGTGTCTGTAGACAGGTTTGTTTTTACACAGTAACTTTTGTTTAGTTCGCCTCTACGTAGTAGAAGGGGACTATTGGAGTACCCTCGGAGTCCATGTCCACAGTCTGTCAGCATCCCACCCAAATTTTAGTTTTTCGTCCGACCCGTTTCCTCACATACTGTGTGGCCTACCGTGTACAGATGCCTCTTGGGGAGTCTGTCAGCATCCCTCCCAAATTAGGTCACTTTGACCCATATTTCATGCATCATTGACTTTGGTTAAGTTTTTCGACCGACTCGTTTCCTCACATACTGTGTGGCCTATCATCATGCAGGTTGGTGTGCAGATTTTACAAGTTTAATTAGTTAAAATACATACATTTCAAATATATAGTTTTAGTTTCATAAAATTCCAAAATTATTCACAAGACAAGCTGTAACTAGACTTTTAAAAAAGACTCTCAGACTGCTATGTTTGCATAACAAATTTTCACGCAAAGTCAACTTTGATTCAAATAGCGGAATTCGACAAGCTGGGGACAACGAGGCGAACTTTGCAGGCATTGCCTGCACCTCCGGTTTTGTTTTGTTTTTTTCCTTAATGACATCGATTTAAAAAATGTATATATCGTGTAAATAAAAACAACTGTTCACATTAGTTATCTAGAATATAAAAGTATTTTGATATCAACTTCATTCCAATCATCAAAGTAGTTTTTGTTAACCGTGAGTATCGTTTTTAATGTAATAATATATATCTACAATTTATGCTAGAGTAATCAAACTTACCTCTAGAAACCTTTTTACAATATATCCAGCTGAATTTAACAGTTCCGCCTTTTTAAAATCAAATCGGATGTATTCATTTCTTGCGTTTTAAATCGAGTTAGAGTATCAATTGAAAACACACAGTGGTTAATTTTAAAAGCATTCATAATGGATCACTGAAGCGAATAATCAAAAGAATATTCAGCAAAACATTGCTTCAGAAAATAATAATTTTACAAGGAGATGTTCGACATTATCACCTTATAATTCGATTAATTTATGCATGGCCAATTTTACATATTTACGTCTAAAGCACGAGCACTTGGGCCAAGGTTCAAGATCCGAGAGCTGTGGAAACTTATACCTTATCAAGGCTACACTAACATGTCATACCCCGATTTTTTCTTTGTATATAAATTTGTTTGTCATTTTGACAATATTATATGCATATTCAAGATTAGAACATGTTATGAATAATTAATTGCAAATTGTGGACTAGGGGCTAGACCGGGAAACTTTCTAGCCAGAGGATGCCAAATAGGGACTGTTTGGAATAAAGCGGGGCATTTAGATTTGTTTGGATTTAAGTGCTTATTTTGCTATGTTTGGATGCTAGGACTTCTTATGTTTTAGTTCAAATGCTACTGAGGTCCCATAGTGTATTCAAAAGCCAAGACTTGTCTGAAATGAAATGGGTATATTTTAAGTGTCAATAAAACAACAATAACAAAGCTTTGAAAAAATTCTTTACAAAGTTCAGGTAATTGTGAAGATATTTAAATTTGAATAAATCATGGATTAAACTACGACAATAACAGTTAGTGTTAAACAACCCCAACTACGTTTATTTCAAGGAAGTTTGTGCGTATTGAATGTATGAGTAGTAAAATAAACCTTTAAATTCAAAACTTCCAGGTTTCTTAATCTGTCAAGTACATTTGTTCTGGTGAAATATAAACTATAATAAAATTCTTTAACAAAGCACTTGTTAGAGCTCTTATATCATTTGCTTCACATATTTATTGTATCTAGATATGAAAATGAAAAGATATGGGTTAATGTCAGAAAAACTGCACGAGAAAACAGAGTAATTAACAAATCTAGAGGTCTCCACAAAACCTTCAACAGGGGTGGAATACCATTCCTTGCGAAAAGCTTTATACTCTATGTCAGAGATTGTTGGAACGGGTAAAAAGGAAAAAAAAAACATGTAAAAACATTAAACACAAAGATAAACCTGTGACCACAAATTGCTGACTTGGGACAGGCACATGAAACATGTGGTTGGGTTGAACATAAAGTTTTGTAATACCAGAAATTAATTACTTAAAGTTTTTGTTACCATAAATAAATTAAGGCAATTACCAAATTCAATAATAAATAGAAAGGTATAATTTTAAATTTTTGGTAGAACCTATCACACTTTTGTAAATAATGCCCGTTAACTTGCATAGTACCCATTTGGAATTATCATCTATACATAAAAGTTATCTTCATAAGATATAAATTTTCTGGTTATTAATGATATTTTATAATTAACTGTTTGGATTTTGAACCAGCTGTTAGAAACACTGGATACTTTTTTCGAGACGGTTATATCTCGTTGTCTCTTGTTTTATTTGTTATTGTCTGAGTATACATATCGACTTTAAGTTAAATCTTACATGTATGCACTTGTTTTTTAAGATTTGTTTTTTCTGTCATTTTGTCGAACCCCTGTGCCATGTTAGGGTGAGGGTTGAGTAATCACAAACATGTTTAACCCGCTACAAACTTAATGTATGTGTCCCAAGGCAAGGAGCTGTAATACAGTGGATGTCGTTGTGTTTATGTTTAAGTGTAACATGTTTTACATTGTATACTTATTTGTCCGATAGTTTGAATATCATCACATTTTATTTTTTAGGCTTTTTACAGCCTGCAGATATATATTCATTATTGAAGGACGACTAGGGCAACAAAGTCGTAGGATTTCGTAGATTCCAAGCCTTTGTTCCTTTTGGTTTTGATTTATCTTTTAGTTTCATTTGGTTTCAAATTTGTCTTGTCTCCTCGAACTATGTACATTAGATCTCTCACATGGGTATTCTATCCGTACAGAGGACAAAATATAAAAATATTAAAACAGTGAAAACATTTAACATTCGGTATTTAGGACCATTTGATTGCAAACTAACGCCGACAGAGGGACTAATAGTTAAAGAGGGATGACAAGCAAGAGCAGTGAGGGAGGTTTGGTTAGTGAAGCAAAACAAATTCTGAATGCAAAATTCTTAGTGTAGACGTAAGAGATAAATGGGGTGGATTTATCCTTAAAAAATGTGGTATTTTTTATAAAATGGTATATGGTGTCGTATTTTGCTAATGTTATATTCATCCAGACATCACATTGGATATCATCCTTTAGATGTATAAACTGTCCTGAATAAACTGTGCCGTAAAATATCCATAATAATAGCGTGTGGTTTAAACAGATTTGACTTTGGATCGGTATCAAAGTTAGAAAATTATCTATTGAAGCAACGAGAATGTCTTGACGCGTGTATTTTCGATGACCATGGCTACGTGGACATCGTTGGGAAACATAAAACAACTCCATTCTGTTGAAAGGACTACAGCGGGGTCTGATAAGTAACCTACATTATCTAATTGATCATTGTATCCATAAAGAAATGCAGTACCTTATTCACGAATCCAGAATTCTTCTCTTTCTTTTCTGAGGGTTTCGCTTAGCTTTGAATGATTGGAAAGGTGGTTGATCTGTCCAATTATATAGACATTCATTGATACAACTTAGTGATCGGGCTAATACCGAAACGGTCTGCAGGTTTGACTAAAACATTGGTATATTGCATACTTGACGTGCTTCTATTGTGATTTATTGAATAAAATCTTAATGTACTTTTTCTATAGATAAATGAAATATTGTCTGAACATGCCAAAGCTCAATCAATCAAACAATCATTATAATATATAATATATGCACTTTAAAATTGTAGATGACAAAAACTATTCATGTTCAATATACCCAATTATATACCTGTGATTTCCAGTAATAAGTTTAGGAATTGTTCGACGTATGGTTAAATTGAAATCGCGCATAAATACAAAACTTCCTGGTTTTTAATCTGTTTGTACTAGCCACCATTTTATATGTAACCTATTCATCGAATTCCAACATAAATTTTCTATAGATGTTTAAATAACATCAATAGGTGTTATTATAACTATTTAAATGTTTTTAATGAATATTCACCTACTCAAATTATAAACTGAATAAAATTGCAACATTTATGACTTTTGTATAAGGAAAAAGAGGATCGAATAATTATTAATTTACATTAAACTGATACTTTGAGAGACCATTTTCCAAATAAAATTTGTGGGTCGCTCGCAGAAATAGAAGCTACCAGTGATTGACATTTTAACCTTTTTTAAAGTAGAATATGTTTTTCTTTCAAGTCTTAACAAATAATAAAGTATTTTTTTAGTCACGTAGCTGTTGCCGAGCAGGAACTTCGACCGTAGAACAACTTGGAATGATGAAGTAATGACAAACTCCTTGCATCGCCTTCGACGCAGTGACCCACTGGCAACCAGCCCTGTTGCAGTGTGTTGAGGTAGGACGCGGCAATGAAAATCAATTCACAGCGGAACCAGCCTGCTGTGTTCAGCGCCGTTTCTACCAAATTATTACAACACCATTTCCAACGACAACCAAGTTACAACAATACTAAAGTTCAACCAGGGACCGTCCGACTGAGAGTATTAATTTGCTGTTTAGGACATTAATAACCATCAACCAGGTCCGACTGAGAGTATTAATTTGCTGTGTAGGACATTAATAACCATCAACCAAAGTATATTTGATAACTTTCAAGCTGTGAGCACAGTCCCAAGCTAAGATATCAGCTCAGAAATTCTATTCTAGAGAATAACCACCTTTACAACCTGCAATACATCCAAGAATTTTTTTTCACTACACAAAGTGTATCTGGCGGAAAACTTCAGAGTGTTGCCTTCATTTTTCAGTCAACAAGGATAACCACAAAAGAAGTGGTTCTTCCCATGGCCATGGTACCCAACATAGGAGGTGGAAGACGTTCTGGTTCCAAGCTCTTTAAGACATAGAGAACCCAGATACATGTACATGTACCAACAATAACACTACAAAATTTACTGACTACGTTACCGAGTATTGGGTAGAAGGCCACCGTCATCTGTAGAACCATTAAAACACTGCAGGACCAAGACTGTGACAATTTAGACGGGTGGCAGTCTTAGATCAAGAAAATTGTTAAGACTCCACACTCAAATATCTACAAGTTAATCGAACTGTTACAACGCCAGGAAGCTGCTTCTAAATGCCAAATGCTGCAGTGTGCCGCCGGTAGTAAACGTATAAACACAGTCAGTTACCTCAAGCAGCTACACGCCAACAAAGGGATGACGGCTGACAGTTCTTTTACACTGAGACTGATAAATGTGAATAGTGCTTGTCTAAATTATTCAACAATTGTTATTAGATCACATGTTTGTCAATCTGCTAAATATTTGCTTATGTTATATAATATCTTCGTGCAAATAAATAATATATAATAACATATTTTATTTTCTTCTTTGTGCGTTGTAAGTCTGATTTTGTAAAACAAAGTATTGAGATAACGATGGTCAGTACTAATTGATGACAAAGAATTTTCATACGAAAACCACCCAAAAATTTCCGACTTGATTACTTTAATATTTCAGAGTAGTATTTTTGTCATAGCAAACCCCTTTCAGTGAATTCCTGATAGTAAAAATAAGCTTTATGATATTTTTCAACCGAGGGTTAGAAAGTAGTCAATGTGATCAATTAAATTAAATTCTTGCATTCAATGGTTATTTAACATGTAAATTTTACAATTTCAAAATTGTTCCGTTCAAAAAAGAGTTTACCATTGCAGAATAAATATGCTTAATGAACATTTCAAGGAGTAATCTCTCATCAGTAGCATTAGAACCAAATTCAAATTCTTTATTATTCCAATTAAGGGCCCTAAAGGGGCAATACATGTACGTAAGAGTACAGTTACACAATATGAGGGGAAGAGTTAATTGCTGGATTGATATAAAGACACAATATTCACGTAAAAATAAATATATGACATATTCAGTATATGGGTATAAAACATAATGTTTTTAAAATCATAGTATTCATATGTAATATATAAATATACCTCAAGGCATATTTTCATGGAGAAATTTGCCAACAGAGTTTAAAATAATTTTGTCCTCACGATTGAAATTCCAGAACAATTTTTGGTTATCCGATAATTGTTTGAAATGACTGACTTTAGAATTGATATCTTTTAACCAGTTTTCTCTCATAGGTGTATATTTTGAAAATTAAAAAAAAATGGATTTCATCTTCTATCTTATTCAGAGGGCAATTTTTACATATTCTGTTGTCTCTTGGAATCTACCAGTCTCAATATGTAACCTGTGAGCGGATACACATAATCTACATATGGCCCTTCTGTGTTCACATATATAAAGTAATGTTGAATATTTTTGAAGACAGAAACTTGTTTTAAATGACAAATATGTAACTTATTTAGCATCTTTTAACACACTATTTTGACATTCCAATCAGAATTATATTTTTCTTGAGAGATTGATTTAATTCTCAGCCAAATATATTTTTACCACTTTTCATACCAAGATTAAATATAGAATGTAATTTTAAGGTGGTAGAATACCAAGATGACTTTTTTGTAGAATGAAGTTCTTTACTACATAAATATGCATCCCTAAGTAATAGAAACTCTGTAGACAAATTTTCCAATCTGTAGCAATATATTAACATTGATTTGATAACTTCGTAATGTAGTGGGTGTCAATCAAGTTCAGAAAGTGAGGCATGATTAACACTCTTTTTATTAATACCAAGAATAAATTTACAAAACTTGACATATAATGTTTCACCTGTAAAGTTTTTGTAAGGCAGCAACCATTTAATTTTCTTGGGGGGGGGGGGGGCTATGGTTTTTTTGGTAAAAAAAGTTTGTTTCTA
>JAULBM010328344.1:0-23204 GCA_032357055.1 Geukensia granosissima | reverse complement strand
AATATACGGTCAATGTCTGAAAAATATCAACTTTTTTGTATTCGGCACGAAACTGTTGAAGGGCTCGGTAAACCTCGTCTTTCCCCAGTTTCTTAGCCTCATACAAAAAAATTGATATTTTTCAGACATTGACCGTATATTGTATAAGTATAACTAGTGCCACTCTTTGTGAAATACGTGTAGCTTTAAATTTAAGCCCCGATTCCGCGGATAAATAAGCATTTGAACACTCTCCTGGAAATATAGACGTGATCTCATCCCCATATGTCACATAAAGGAAAGCGAGACCATGATTTATTTTCCCTCAAGTTCAACTTGATTTCCACCTTTCCAAATTTACAAGATATACTTGCTAGACCAGTGAGAAGATTGTTAATTCTGTGTATGTTCTTCTTGATGACATTTTAGTCCGTTTCGGCAATATAAGTTAAAAACAAGTCGTAGGAATTCCATTGGGCTCAAATTATGCTCCTTAATAGCAGATTGGTTTATTTACTTTTATGAATCTCAGTTTATGGCCAAAAATCATAAGGATTCTTCAAAATCTGATTTTATAGACAAATTTAACAATAACTACACGTTTGTACCGGTACATTGATATATATTTCCGGTTAACAACACAGTTTATTGTATAGAAACGTTATATTCCATGTAGAACCTATCCAAACGTTAGCATCCAGTAATCCCCTAAAAAAGCGACGTCATTGATATTGAAAATTGATGTTTTTAAATTTAAACAGGTTTGCCATTCAATAAAAAGGTTTTTGCACGAATATTGATTACAATAATCCCTCTCAGAATATTCATTGCACTTACAATCTCGTGCAATATAATGTTCTACTCGGGACGATATTCACCAATATTCGTGCAATAACCCTATATCTTTACAAATACACTAACGGGATTTATCTATTGGAATAAAGCCAATAACTAGAGCCTCAAATGCCTATTTCTGCCTTAAGATGTGTAAATTTACGCTAAAATTTGCGACAAGAAGGAAGATTTTTCATTCAAAATTGCTTGACGGGGACGTTTCTTAATTTGGCTCCTTTACACCGTGTGTATATTTCTCAGCTTGTTCGTTATGCATGTATGTGCATGTTTCTAGTGACGTTTTTAAATAACACATTCTATGTATACCGGACAAATTATTAAGTCAAGGATTTCGTTACCACAATTTAATTATGAAAATGAAATGATAAGTGGTAAATGTCAAAGAGGCTGCACTCCTACCTCGCGATAAACAGAAATTTTAAAATCTAAAAGTCTCCACAAGACCTTCAACATGGGTGAAAAACCACTCCTTGTGAAAAGTCCTACACAGCAAACAGTCCCAAACAGCTCTCAGTCGGACGGTCCCTGGTGGAACTATAAGGTATTTATGTAACTTGAACATGTCGTTGGAACGTGGTTTGTATAATTTGGTAGTAGGCTCGGTTGAGTTGTTGTACCTGGTCGACATACGTGGTCGTTGTTTAAGACTGCGTCGTTTAGGTGGTGACTTTTTGTAGCTTGTTGATTTGGTTGGACTACAACGGCACTTTTCAAAGCCACGGTGCGGAGCAGAGCAAATCGGTTTTGGTGTGAAGTTTTTTCATGGCCACGTTCTACCTCAACACACTGCAGCAGGGCTGGTTGCCAGTGGGTCACTGCGTCGAGGGAGATGTAAGGAGTTGGTCATTACTTCATCACTCCACGTTGTTCTATTGTCAAAATTCCTGCTCGGCAGCACGTGTTGCTGCTATGATAACAGCTACGTGACTGAAAATAAGAATGTTGTAAAAAGCTCTAAATCGCTCCAAATTTTATAAGTTTGGTATCAAAATTTGGATGTACTTGCAATCATCTGATGAAAAACGGGATATCACATCCAATTATTTACGGAAATGTGGTAAATAAATCTTGTAAAATGAAACTAAATCAACATGATCTTAAAATTTTTCTTAACAAACTTATCTGTAAAGGATATCGTCACAGCATTTTTCAGGCTATAAGCTACTTCGCTCAGATTATCTCCCTTTTAAACATTTAATGAGATGAACAGTTCATCTCGGTGTACTACAACTAAAATTCCTGTTTTTTTACTAGTGTCTTTACTACTATGATACATTTAATACTTCAAAAATCGTAAGAACATAATATGATATTAAATACCTTTAGAGAATGAAAATATTCTCTTGGTGTTTCAAGACGAACTATGCGTTATGCTAATCGAAACTGTTGCCACTTAGCATTTTCCACACTTAAATAGGATTTTATATCTTATTAGATGCTTTAAATAAAACAGATCAAAAATTTATTTGCTGTAACAGTCAGTGATCGAGCATTCTTCTCGGGTGAAAAGGGTTATAAAAAGATGAACATACTAGGCTTGTGAGGAGGGTATAAATTTGTTTAATTTTCTTCTTGAAAATTGACATCCAGTTTAGCGATTTATCGACAGGTTGTAGGGATTCCTATGGGTATAAATTGTGCCACATTAATTTTAGACTTGTTCCCTTACTGTTATGATCCCAGTTTTTTGCTTAAGTCCACAAATATCTTTTAATTTGATTAAATAAATAAATTTTAAAATATTACCGCTATCTTGACGATATATTTGCTATTAATAACCCGACCTTCTCCAAATATGTCACTACAATTTACCCTATAGTACTTGGTTTGAATAAAGCTAACCAGGAAAAAAGCTGTTGTCCTTTCCTAAATTTGGGTAGAAATGGATATTACAAAGGCTTAACGTTTTTAGTCATAGTGGTCTCACTTGAATGTTACAAAGTATCTAACAATTTAGGGCATTTGGGAACAATCTAGGGACAGTGCGATAGTTTTGAAATGAAAAATAGAATGTAGTATAAAGCGTTTTATCTGAAATGATTAAAATAATCGAGTAGGTTAAGAAAAAAGGCTAAATTTTCCGTCCCTAGCCATCACTCCTTTTTTCAGAGCCAGTCAAAAACCGTTGCCCTGTTGTGTCCCGCCCCACCCCATTTTTCGATATAGATTATTGTTGAACTTGTTCTCGTCCTGATTATGCATGATATATTTGCCACTGGACGCTAAGCAACCAACAATCAATCAATCAATTAAAATAATCGGCACCAACTCATTGTTTCAAAGCTTATCAACCTGAACTTAATAATGTTTAAAACTGTTTAGTTCTGTATTAACTGAAATCTTAAAATATATGTAACAACTAGAATAGAATTTAGGCTTGCAAGTTGTGTACCTTGAGAACAACAAAAACTAAGGTGATTGTTTCTACCTACAGCTTATGAATACTCTTCGGAGGCACAAAAACGCGGATTGAGGTTTTGGAGTAGTGCGAGTAGGACAGAGAAAACGGAAAGGACTCGACGGAAGTGGACAGAAGGTTGGAAATGTCAGAAAAAGATGAAAGTCGATAAGGAGGATGGGAGTGGCACGGATACGACAGAGATGATAAATTCACCGTCCAGAGTTTGAGCATATGGAACTAAAATGTTGACAGTCGGTGTGGGAAACGCGAAATTTTTCACCATTATAACTGATAATCTCTTTCTGACTCCCCTGATTATGATGATTAGGGGAGTCAGAAGGGGATTATCAGTTATCATTGGGTGACGACAATACATTGAAAGAAACTAGGATGAATGACTTTCGAAAATGATAACACGACTGGTGAATGCTAGTTACATGGGTAAGGACATCGATACAGACGTTGATGAGGGGCGGAGCGGGCGTTCGTTTCCATTCTCTCAGCGACATTTTTTCTGATTTTGCCCCCAATTAAAAATTCGACCCTAATATACAAGGACATTATAAAAACGTGATATTTCAAGTTTATCATTTTTTTCTTTAAAATTACATTAGATTGCAGAAAGTACTACCTCGTATAATAAGGCTAAAGGATGATTCCAATAAGTAGGCCTTTGGACGGTAAGAACATTGATAATCTAGAGACAAGGCTTAGATTTGCAACTAAGCTAGATTTTTTAGGAATATCTCTTAAATCTAGTAAATTTTATCAACCAGGATATTTTGTTTTCATTTTTGATAATGTTAGGCCACATTTGTTTCCAAAGTCCTATTTATCCAGATTTGTCTCCAACAAACTCAGAATACGATTTTTCTATAGAACACGATTTTTTCTGTAGAACACGATTTTTTCTTTTGCTAACCCGGAAGTTTTTTTTTTCGAATATATTTACGATGTCATTTACAAATTATGTGTTGCAGATTATTTGTTATGTTTTGTTTTGTTTTAATTTTTTGTGTAAGTAAATGTGATAGCGGAAAACAAAGTTTTTGAGCTTGAACTTTGAATTTTCGTTTTAGTATTGAAAGAACAATAAAATTGAACATTGTTGTTGTTTATTGTGCGAGATCATGTATCATCAGTTTACGATCTGAGAACATGTTAATTGTTTGTGGCAAAGGAGTAGAAGATTTCTTTTATTGTTCAGTATAAGCGCTGTTGGATTGTAGCGATCTTCTAAAGAAAAAAGCGTATATAATTTATTTACTTCTCCAAACTGTATTCTTGTCAATTTGTATCGCTGTCGCTTCTGAAACAGTGAGGGGCCAACTATCGTACAGTTTGTTGTCCACTTATTTTTTTTCTTTAATTTAATTTCTACATACATGCGGTCCATTAATTTTTGTCATTTTTGACCGACAGCATTAAGTACAAATTTTTATTTTCTCTCTGTAAATTCCATAGCCTTTCTATTGAGCTTTAAAAGTTCGGTGTCTCAAAAGGTTTCTCAACAAGAGCGGAAATCCCGTACTTATGGCAAGCTATATACCACTCCTTTCAAACGAAAAGTGTTCATGTAAAATCAGAGACCATAAACCAAATGTGTTTTACTTGTTTGTTTGTTTGTTTGTGGTTCAACAATATATCAGTCATTTTGGTGGTCAGTTTTATTAGGAGAGGAAGCTTAAGTACCCGAAGAGAACCACCGAAGTTGGACATGTTAATGAAAAACTTTATTGCATGTGGTTTAAGTTGAGTCCATACTTTCTGTATTTTTCCCACCAGGTGCGAACTTGCGCCGTATTGGTGATAGACTCAAGCAATCTTTACTTGTAAGTTTAAATCAACTGCCACAATACTAAATGTATATAAACAGAATAATGCAGACGCACAGGAAACAAGAGCACCCCGTTTCTAGGTTTCAAAAACCAAGGTTAAAATACCATTATACTGCCATAAATTTTTCATATGAACATAGACCAAAGTGCATTTACAAAGAAAATTATATAAATATCATTACTTTGATGAAAGTAAGGAGGTTAATTTAGTCAATTTGTACTCACAGTTTCCTTTTACAGAAACACAGGTGGCGACCAGAAGGCAATGAAATAAGAGGAATTAAGATAACGTATGGCACCACAAATGTTTTTGAAATACGGCAAAGAATACTAGTGATTTGTAAATATCAATGATTTGTATAAAACCTGTTGTATTTGATGACACTTTTTGAAAGTAATACGTTCCAATTAATGAACATCAGCAATTTAAAGCCAATGAATTTTCATGAAAACAGCCCACCAGCTACTGCTATTCTCCAATGACTTTAATAAAAACGATGATGATTCCAATGTTATTTAAAACTTGTCAGTTGTACTTGGGGTAAAACAGACAATGGAGAGGTTTCATAAAGACATAGTAACCATCTAAGCTACCAGCAACCTTAGATTGACTTTTTTCCTGTGAACACAGATTTAATATTAACAAAACTTTTTATAGAAATTTATTTTAAGTTTAAGTTATCACAGTTAGAAAATTATTTAAAAAATATTATATATGAAAAATATAAAAAAAATCATGTTGGATATAAAAACTATAAAAAGAAATAATGTTATATATGAAAACTGTTTTAAAAAACCTTATCTATTTTGTTTAAATAATCAAATTATCACAGTGCTCACTAATAATATAGCAAAAAACAATGTATGTAACTATAAACGACATGTAAATCATTAAAAACAAATCCACAAATAGTGTAGTCAATCTGTGAAGAATAATTTACAAATTGGTATAAAACATGCTCAAAGTGTACAAGCAAATAACAAAATACCAAATTACCGCCATATGGCTGATAAATTGGCTACGTGGCATTAAACACCAATCAATAATACAAAAATAAGCACTTTTTATATAAATTCTATTCCATATAAATCGTATTAATAGTTATGCTCAATTGCAGAACCTACATTTTTTAAACTACAGCATCGTCCGGTGTTGCCGATTGGAACACACAAGATTTTTCATCTTGGTGTAGCTTGGACTTTTAGCCATATCATTAAACAATGAGTTAAAGTGCTATTAAAATATCCAGAGGTTCTAAATGGGGGGGGGGGGGAGTTATTAACGTCCTACACAGCAAACAAAAGCTCTCCGTCGGACGGTATAAATGGTTAAGGTTCTTAATGCCCCCTTTTCGCTTACTTGGTATTTCTGTAAATTGCTAAGTGTCGGCAGTAGACATCATGGATTTATTGCAAGATTGCAAGCAAAATGTCAATGAAGCCAATACTTCCAAAAGGAGGCAAATATCGTTATTGTTATCGTGTTGTCCGTCTTGTTTTACTGATCATTTCTGATGTTTGCAGTTTCTTTGGTCTTAACTCAAAAATATAAAAATTTGTAATTCAAAGGCAACAACTTCCTTACGGTGTCGACAATATCAGTAATGCTGACTAATTTGACTAATTTGACTAATATTTGCTGATCATTTCTGTGGTAACAATTTATCTTTACCTTTAATAGTTTAGATATAACAGGCATTAATTTGCCATAGTGTCTATGCTAAAAAAGACGGTTATTTCCAATGGACAAAGTTATAACAGATAAAATGGTATTTAAATTGTTTTCCCATAAGGTGAACATTAAACTATGTTTGGTATCGGCGGCATTTTGAACGTCCGATCGGCAAATAATTTACAGGTTTGGTAGTAGACTATCCACTAATAATTCCCACATCACAATTAGCTCAGTAATGTCTGCCAATATAAATTACATAGTTACCACTGTTAAGCTTTAATTAGACTAGCCGTTCTAGAGGAGAAAATTGAAATAGAAAAATTTAACAACGATGACTACCACCACAGCCTTTAATGCAAGATACGTTAAAATGAGAACAGAATCAGTATGTTTATAATCCAATTTATAAATTAAGCAGTTCTAAAATAGCAGATCCGTTTCGACTTGAATTATTTTGCTCGAGTCTGAAAGGCTCATCTTTGCATCAATCCGTAAAAATATGCTATTCAACTCCAATCAAGTCACACTTAAAGATTTTACAGGATATCACAGTTACAATGGGTAGACATAAAAACTAACCCGAAAATGAATATTCAAATATAGTAAACATACATCAAAAATATTCACAAGTACATGTTAATCCAGTATTAAAATATAAGAAATATCAAACAACAAACACATCTATAGTAATTAGACTTTGGAACCTGGCACCGACCATTTGATTAACGGGATAGATAACGGCTGCGATTTGTGATTCCCTTTTAAGATCCATTTCCGACAGATTTTCGTCCGATTCAGGGCAGAAATTTTTTCAAGAAAACCCAAGACCTCTCTCCCTATAAAATCAAATGGTTTGTACCTTAACTAAATGGTCCTATTTTATGAGCATAATACGAAATTATATAGAAAAAAAGTTTCGAAATGCAACATATTTTTTTAAAATGACAACTGTAAAAATGTAAATAAAACTGTCAATAATGATTTTTTTTCATTCAAAATGTTAAAATACTAACGAATTATGAGATTTATTTGTACAATTCATGATCACACTTTGTTAAGTTGTTTTAACATATTAGTAGTGTCATGTTCTGATTACTTGTAATCAAGTCCCCCTTGGTTACTGCCGTTATCATTCTGTTCTTCGTCAGGGGGATTAATAGAGAGTTTATACTCCGAAACGACCTCCGAGAATGGTGTCACAATTTTTAGTTCTTGATTGCATGAAGCACAGAAAGCCCTAATAATTACAGGTTTCTGTCCGTCCGTTACTTTTAACGAATAGGTTTTCATTGGCGAGATGCACTTCACTTTAACGATTGCGTTAAAACTAAGATGAAAGTCCCGAAACCCCTCTAATTCTTTATCACGAAGCCTGTGCATTTTACGATAAGTTTCAAAGAATTCTGTAAAGGAGCTCTTATATATAGGTTGTATGACTGTCTGGTCGGAGATCTGACGATACGGCTTTAAGTGTCCAGTGTTATCGTTGTGGCAAATATTACTATCGTGTTCAACTGCAACGTTCACCCATCCGTCTTTTTTAATTTGTAGACCACCCGGAACCAGAGTAACATTATCAAATGGCAATCCTTCGCGTATATTGGAATATTTAGACTTCGATATGAGCATGTCATTGTAATATACTGAGACTTCACCGGGCTTGCCAACTGTCTTAGGTATCTCGTACTGCATGACTAAAATGTTATCGTTGTCCGTAGTCTTCTCACATTTGTTTGGCATTATACTTTCTGTGGTCTTAAAATTTCCATAAACAAAATCAATTCTGTACATCTTCGGATCCAAAATTTCTGTCTTATCTGGTGAAAATTCTATTTGTAGTCTCAGAGAGTTTACATTATATCTCAGAAAACATAAATCTGACTCCAACGCATGTATTAGCGGTGACATTATTGCTGGCTTACAAACATTCTTGAATATTTGTACATCAATCTGGAACCTTTCATGAACAGAAACATTTACTTCCAAGACAGATTTTGATATTTTTCCCACCATTTTGAAAGATGCTGATGTTCCATCGATTTTAACAGCATCAAAATTTTCTAAATTTATTTCTTTGTAGTCTGGGTGCAGTAGTTTGTACCATAAGATAGTTTCCTCAAGTTCCATATTCTGTGATGTTGTTGATACGAATATATTTTTGGTGGATATTTTCAATTTGTTGGCAATTTTGTCTAAAACATTAGTTCTTATCATATTTACAAGCGTCATCAGGAATACATCATGTATCTGGCCTTCAAAGCTGTCATTAACAGCGCAGTTGTTGAACAGTACTTCCAATGTTTTAGATGTATTTTGCAGTAAAGGATTTTTCTCCTTGCCTGTTGGCTTCTTCGTAGTGATAGGATTCTCGTTTGTATGTTTGAATTTTATAAAATCAATGTATCCCAGAACATTCAACATTCCTTGTCGAATGGTAGATGAATACGAACAAAGTGTCTCTGGTTCAACAAGCAATTGAAACCTCGCAATCAAATTACACAGGGCGGTCACTACTCGCGAAAGTGCTGTTGTGATGTCTCTTTCCACCGTAGCTGATGCTTCTTTAACATTTGCTGATGATTTAACATAATGTGCAAATGTTCGACAATCAATATCTATTTCTGGTGGAATTAAACCCAGTGTACAAAATATATAATGAAACTCTGTTTCCAATTTGTTCCTTAAAAGGGTAGCATTAATCGGCAATACGGTATCTATTATGGTGTCTGCAAACTTTGGCCACAATTTTTCTTTCAAAATAGTATTTCCCGTTGATTCAACAGACAAGAACGTATCGAAATTAAGAGATAAAGTGCCCTGTAGCTGAGCCAATATATTTTGAAATGCTACTCCGTCTGTGATTTTGTAAAGTCGTCCACTTAAAAAAGGTCGATCCCTTAAAGAAACCAGCCCTTTAAATGGTTCTTTCTTTGAAAAAGGATGTGCGGTTTCAAAAGTTAAATGCTTCCAACATTTTTGTCCCTGGAATGATTCAAGTCCAGAGGAAGTGTATATTGCTTGATTAAAAATGCTCCATGGTTTGTATCTTCGCACAGAAACATCTTTACTCTGTACACGTCTTTTTCTTTTAGAGATATACCGAAGGTTCGTATCTGCCATTTTATTTACAATATATATTTCCTCGGGGTTTTCATTTATGTGTTCTGGTAGTAGCTGCTTTATCCACACACCATCCGAAACGGCGTTTACATAAAGAGGAACGGATATGCAGTGTTCTCCAACACCCGAAATGTAAACAACGTGCACTAATTCATCTAGCGCATTTGATATTTTCTGGAGACATTTGATCATCAAAGAAGTGACCAATTCATGTGGATGAACAAGTTCCCTCCTGTATCGTTGGAAAGCAAACGCCGTGATACGTTTCTCTTCAAATACAACTTGCACATCAATGCCATAGTAGGTTTTCATGCGGCGTGACAACATTTCTGTTTCTATCCTTACAGTGTCAAACCGCTCTGTAGACCAGGTATTAAACACCTGTTGATCTTCAATTTCCTCTAATTTTTTTCGTATCGGTCCCCTTTCTACACTTAGAGTCTTTTGTGAGTTAAGGTATGTACATACACTTATGGTTATGGTAGAATCCTGAATAGTTATCCCAGTTCCTTGAACAGATGTACTGTTTTTTAGAATCACCTGTTTTGCTTTCATTTGGAGTCTCATCATTGCTTCACACTCACGTGCTATTGCGTCAACTTCCCTGCTTACTCCTTGACATAACTTTTCGTTGATCATTGTTCCGTTTTTAATTCCAAATGATTTCAAATCAATTTCTAATGTCAGCTTTTTTCTTGGTTTACGATACACATTAGGTTTCCTGTTATCAGAAGCAGCGTTCGTGTCGAGATCCGCTATCCGATAGACGGCACTGTAGACGGCACCAGCAAGATGGTGGTAACGCAACAACGTTGTAAGAAGAGGAAAGTTGTCTCGGTTATATTTAAGTGTGCTCTTTTCATACGTAAATTCCCAAGTCAAGATATCAGACAGTGATGTTGACTTAGGCTTCCTTTGAGTTTCCGGACGTTGCAAGTTGTCAACATAGACCACAACCACTTCACGAATATGTGATAATGACTGCATTGCCAGTTCTACTGTTGACGTGTCGAACATGTCCAACAGATCATCTCGAACATATTTACACTGGTCGAGGACGTCATAAAAACCACCTAATTGGTTTCCGCTCATATCTCCGGTCAAAAGTTTTAGCAGCAAATCATAGTTCCCTGTACGCCGACGAGATTCGAGTGATGTCCAATCAATACGTAGTTTGACATCTCTGTTGAAAACACTTTTAACCTGAAAAGATCAACAAAATATATCTCACAAGATTACGATCTTCCATTTCAAACAGAAACTGAACACAACTTCTAGGCGAAAATACTGATGAGAGACGGACTGCCGGGAACGGCAAAACACTATAAACTACGGCACTTCGTTATGGATTTATAGGGTATAATAACTAATAATCGAACGTTTAATTGGTATCCAATACCAGAGGTCATAGAAGTGTGTACCCCTTGTTGCTTGATTCAGGACTACACAAGGACCAATAATTTCATTTTTTTTGGATCCATATAATACTGACTATTTTGACAAGGACTACTATGCCAAAGGCTGGTTGCAACCGGCTAAGTAGTTTCTAACAAGAATATGTTTAAAATGAAGAGCCCGTAAAGTCCTATGTTAACTCAGTTCGCTGTTTAACTAGAAAGGAGACAATTATGAAGACAATCTATTGGCCATTCAAGAAAAATTCTGTTGGCAGTGGCTCAGTTTATTCTAAAATAAGATTTGTTAAATGAATTGCCTATATGGTTCTACTATCAACAAGGTTTGTTTATTTAAACTCTTTATGAAGTAGGGCGATGATGCCGGACACAACTTTGGTAAATGACCATTTCACTAAATTTTAAAATGTTGTTGCAGTTGGCGCTGTGGCTTCAGACACCTGTTCTATACGCTCAATATTTTTTTACAACTGTAGGCTTTAAGTTTAATAAGCGAGGAAGCCGCACGGAATTATAAGAAAGTACCATGCAGGCATTTTTTTTTACCAAAGACGAGTTTCAGCCGGCTAAATGGGTTCATTAGAGTAGACTAAAATGCAATTTGTTGACAACGGACGGTTTTAACTCTAGACTGCACTTTAGTCAGGGGATTTAAAATCAATTAAAAAGGGGAGGTGATTCCACAAATAAAAATGAACATTAATGTCCGATTACATGTGCCTTAGCTTGAAACAGACAATATCAGTTTGTTTAAATAGTTTATGATAAAATATTTCGAAGATATATCTAAGCGATAGTAAAAACTGTAGAACGATGAAAAAGAAATCACGAGTAGTAAAGGTAGAAAGGACAAAATTTATCAAAGTATATTAACATGGAGACCAATTACCAATATGTCAAAATTTACGAGTTATACTTGCTTTTTGTTCACAGCATCGTCTTGTAGCAAAAAATGATTACTTTAAAAATACATTTAAAAAAAAAGAAATTTAGTCGTTTATATATGACTCATAAGCAAAGTTTTGATAATAATTCAAATAGAATTATAACGGGTTGCTAAAGAATTTAAAGAACGATGTCAACATATGACTTTTTGTCGCAGTCGATTTGATACTGTGCGTTCCTGTTCCAAATATTAGGATTTTCTTAAGAAAGCTTTTGTAAATTACTACAACATGGTTAGTTAAATCAAGGTTAAAATCGTCCCAACTTACATTTTATGGTCGCACTAATAAACTGATTAATCCATATGAATTAGTGTATCTCAATAAATTGTGGACCTGTAATTGGTAATTCAACATTAAGTTGATCTATTCTCGAATTGACGTTAATTCGGATTAGAGTTGAAGGATTTCACGACGGGTGTTGCGCACAGGACAAGTGATGCTTACCCTTCCGGAGCACCTGATCCCACTCCTGTTTTGTAAAAGAGTTCGTGGAGTCAAATCCTTTGTTCATTTTGATTTCATTTTGTCCTATGGTTTGTTCGATTTTGTCTTGTCTCATTGGACTATGCAATTTTGATCCCGCGAATTAGTAATCTACACTGGACTTGTCTTTAAATGTTAAGGTTAAAGCGCTAATAACGGGTCGTCGGAGAAGAAGCGAGTCTTCTGACAAAAATAGTCTAAACGTATTGAATTTATTCATTTTTGGGTCGATATACTTGCTTGGAAACAATCAAATCATGACTTTGTACAAAAATAACACAATTGTTACCGCTTCTTCCTTTGGTGTTATTTAGAAGGAATGATGGGGCTTTGAAACCCCATGTGTACAGTCTTAATTTTAATCAAGTTCTTAATGATTAGTCGCATTTTTCATAATTCTTATACCCGTTTCATTTAGGATTAACTTTAATTTCAAATTTTCAAAGTGCTTACCAGTAATGAGATGTTTGGTAGTATGACATCCATTATAAAACTTCTGGTGACGGCTTCCTCATGTCTCAGGGTGAAAGAGTTGTCTGTCATGAGTGAAACACATTCTTGTTGTTGGGTTAAAGCAACAGACTCTAAGTAATTTCCAGATTGGTCGATGATTGTCTTCGGTAGAGAACCTGGCCCAGATGGTTCACAGATCACTTTTACTGATTGTGTGGCTTTCAATTTGCTGTTTTCAGCATTTATAAAAATCTGTAACTGCCGCCCATATATATGACTCGATGACATGAATGCTCGAAGAGCGACCTCATCCTTATAACTGAACAGTTTGTTTTTCTTAAAACTTTCCAAATCCGTTGAATATTTTCTACCATCAACTGTCTGAGGAATCAACAAATTGATATCAACACGACCAGCTATGATCGTTTTTATGTCATCCGGAAAATGTGCTACAATGAACCAGTCCGCCAAAGACATTTTATTATCAAGAGGATCTGTCGAAATTGATTGCTGCCAGTTTCTATCGCCTGGTGTTTCTATCCCTACTATCCATTTGATACGTTGTGGAAGTGATTTGTCTATCTCCCGGAATAAAGGAAAGCTACTCTGTAACTCTTGTGCGTCCATATGTTGTTGCAGGAATAATGCAGTTTTTGTTTGACCGAAGCCAAATGCGATTTCATTGAATGACATGCTATCATTTGCAACGGTATTGCTTTTGAGATAGTGTTTCAGAAATTCTGTGTTACCACAGGCAGCAGCTGTCATCAGAAGATCGTTTATATCGGTGCTGCTTTCGGCAAGTCGTATCAATGTTTCTGTATATTGTTTCTTTGACATTGTTTTCTTTATTCTGTCGTGAATGGTTTCTCCCTTGGTTAAAGACAAGTGCATTATAAGTTCTTGTAAACTGGATTCCTCAACCTTATATCCCATTGAAATCATCATCCACTTCCATACATCGCAACCAACTGGAAACTTTTGAATCATTATACTTAACAAATGTTCATTTCTGGTGATTACATTGAATATACAATATATATGCCTTCCACTTGAAATATGTACACCTTTTGGATTATTGAAGAAACCACTGGTTCTGTTATTGACAAAACGTCTTGGTGTTATTGTTTCTTGTATCTGATATTTATCAGGATTCTGACAAAGCTTTGACCATCCTATACACTGATCTAGAATGCACTCTAAACAAGTATCTTCCATGATGTTATGCTTTGCGTGATCATCAGCTCCTACTATCGTTCCGGATGTTAAATATGCAACGATGTGGTGTAGTCCGAGTGACGCAGCATAATGTATTGGTGTGACACTTTGTCGGTTTCCTTTATTTCTTAGTGACCCGTTCGTATTTTCGTCCACCATTTTCACTATGTTTAGTTCTTCTGTTCTAACAGCAACGTGCAGCAAATTTTCCTGGCTTGACCTTTTCGTCCAATTATTTTTTCCTACTAGCTTGAGCATCATATCAATGCATTCGACGTGGCGATTTTGTATGGCCAAGGTTGTTGCAGTATCACCTCGTTTGTCATCATGTGAAATAACTTTAGTGAGAATGTTTTCCTCGTCTTTCAGCAAACCAACAAGTTTTGACAGTGAATGAAAGCATCCTGTTTTTGCAGCGGAATGAAACAGATTTACTGCAGTCATGGAATTTTTCAAAAGGTTTGCCTTAATCAGGTATCCAGAGCATTTTATTGCATCTGCTGCTATAGCATCGTTTCCGTTTTCTAGCAAAAAAAGAATGTCCATCTGCTTTCGTTTTCGTACTCCACATGGCCGCATCACATAATCTTTATTTTCAGATATATTTTCATTAGATTTAAGATGCTTACTAAACCAACCATAACATTCTAATCGTCCTGTCGGTATAGTAGACAGATTCGCTTTGTAATCTACCAACAAGTGCCCGACTTCAACTTGTCCACAGACGTCTGCATAATCTAAAGCCGTAAAACCGTAAATATCTGTCTGATCTATAACTTCCGGCCTGGACTGAACTATCCTCTTTGCTAAAGAGTGCATGCCATGCATAGCAGCATAATGAAGGGAACTCCTTCTATCATCCGTGTATACGACGAGGCTTGTTTGGTTGTCCTCTAACAACTGGATACAGAACTCCTCTCTGCCTCTTACCAATGATAACTTGTATGCATCAGCAATTTCATCTCGTGTCGCTGCTAACCCTAGTTCTTTATCTATGTACTTGCAAATGCTTTTAAAGCCCTCTTTATTTCCCTTTTCAGCTGCAAGTTTTAATAACCGTTTACCTTTTACGGAATTCCTAATATTTTTGTCCTCCTTAAAGCATTTTAAAACAAAATCAACTGTTTGTGTGGAATTTCCTTTTACGGCATATTCAAGCACGCCCCAGTCGGGAACATGAACTGTTCCTAGAAGATCTTTAATAGGGGAATCATCCATTTGACCGACGAGAGGCGTTCTGTTTCTGACTAAATATTTTACTGTATCCATTTTACCACTCAATGCTGCTAGGCACAGGAAAGCTGTAAAACAAGACTTCTGTTCGTCTGTCATTTTTGTCATTTCAAGACTTCCTGAGATGCATTTAATTAATTTTATTTGTCCTGTTTCTGCCGCTTTAGCCATTACAGTTTGCCACACAGGGTTCAATTCGCCAGTTTCAATTAGAGAATGATGTCCGATAACTTCCAGATATGACCACAATCCTTTTTCTTTTGCAATATCAACTATATCTGAACGCAGAGTCAAAGATTTTTCCAAAGTCAATATCTTTTGAATGTGATCAACGTGTAACTTATCCAGTACAAATCTATCACGTGTTTCTTCTGATTGAACAACAAATGGGAAAAGGTCAATAATTGTTAAGTCTAAAAGTAGTGGATTTTTTAAAATGTCATAACTTGTCTTTTCTGATAAATCTGTCAATGTTTTTAATAACCAAGACTCGCCTGAAATGACTAACAAAGACCAAATTTCTCTGGGAACATTGTCAACACCAATAGCTGATATCTGCTTCATTATTTTGTTTATCATATCTTGATTATATTCAGTATCTGATACAACTAAGCAGGAATAATTCTTGTAGGCAAATGATTGGCTGCTTGAGGAATGATAGGTTAAAAGGTTAAGAAATCCATTAACAACTGGTTCCTCATAAAATTTAGCCAACAGACTCTTTATATCTGATATCAGTTTAAAGAGCAGGGAAGGCGAGTTCAAACATTCCAATTCATGTGATCTTGGTCCTTTTGGTAATTTTGATGAGTCTTCGTTGGACATTCTGTAAACTTCATTTAGTCGGTTGCCAAATGCTGTGCCAAAACGAAATGGGGGATGCTCTAACCTATGCGCAGTTTTCCAACAAATGTAACTTATGATCTGTGTCAAAGAATATATTAATCTTTCTTGCATTTTCTTCGGTGACATTAATCGCCATGCTAATGCCTGGAGAATTTTCGTGTCTTTGGTCATCTCCTCTGTCATATCTATGTCTATGTTGCTGTGTATTAGTCCGTATATTACAGGCTTTTGACCAAATTTATCTTCTAGATTTTCATATGCCGTATCACAGGCAAGTATTTTTGACACTATATCTCGGTTACCAATGGCGTAAGCGACATGAATTAATTTAGCACCATTACGTTTTGCCACCTTTGCTAATGTTATTAATTCCATTGTTGTTCTGTACTCGACATTTCTGTCTTTTTTAACTGGAAGATACTTTGGATTACAATATTTTTGTTGTATTGGCGATAATAAATGATTGCGTTTTTTAAGCTCAAACGCGTTGCCAAGTTTATGTCCCAATCTGTAAGCCATGTTTGCAGATTTGTTTACTTTAGTCATAAACACGCGTTTACTAAAACCGTGAATGCCTTCATCAGCCCAGGGGACAGGTAACGCATCCTTTGAAGACATATCCTTTTTGGAGACTAATTTAAACCTCCTTTTCGTGTCAAAATCGGGAACAGCCTTTGTATGATCAGGACTACATCCAGCTATGAGAAGGCACTGTGCACATTTCCAATGTTGATTACTTAATGCATACCACAATGGAGTTTTCTTTGAAAAGTCTGTTGTGTCAAGTAAATCAGACACTCCAAGTCGTCCTAATCCTAATCTAGTGGTGATGAATTCTAAAACTGCAATGTTACCATTTTTCGCTGCATGGTGTAAAACTGTTTTTCCTCTTTTATCTGAACCTGTTACCATAATATCAATAATATCTATGGATGCCAGAGTCTGCGTAATCAAACGGTGACAAACCTGTTTTTCGTTTCTTTCAACTATATAAAGCATTATTTGTCCAAGGACATGTGATGTTAGGGAACTTGCGTTCTTCTCTATATGGTCCAGATGTTTAATTATGAGATCAGTAGGTGCATTGACGCAGAGTGAGCGTACGTAATGCTCAATATTACTACCAGGAGTAGGATCAGATTCAGAATCAAGTTCGGTTTCAATGCCTTCGTCATCAGTCTTGCTGTCATCGCTTTTACGGTTTTCTTTCGATTTATTTTGTCTGACTTCATAATATTCATGAACTTTCTTAAATAAGCTGATCACCACGTGGGAAGCCTTTTCTAAGAAAAATTCGTCAATTTCCCAAAGTCTTTGAACAGCACATTCAGAAACCAAAGCAGGATTCAGTTCTTTTAACAACTTTGTACTATGGCCAGTTTCCAACCTATATAAAATAGAAAATGAAAAGCGTTTTTTTCAAATGTGGATGAAAGACAATACATATAATAATCATCATACAGGATAATTTTCAATTCGACAACATCTGTACCTCATAGGATAGTTAAGAAAAGAAACTTACTACTCATTAGGAATAGGGCAGTTAAACAAATGCTGTAAATCTGATTGAGATCCCTGAAAAAATCAGTTTTCAAAACATTCAGAAAAATGTTAATCTTCTTTAACTAACGTTACCTGGACCAAACATCCTGTACAATTCGTAGTCTACCTCTAGCATGGTTACCATCAGCATAATCTAGGTTTATCTGTGTCAGAATTTTGCGAACTGTAAAATAAGATTCGGAATTATAATCTGTGTTTTTAAATAGAATTTAAAAATGTCAAACATGACTCACATTTTACATTGGTGATGCATGCATGATTCCACACGAAATGTCACACATTATGCCACAACTATGTGAGCAACGGATTCACAAATTTGTGAAGTGCTTGCTTTCCTAATCCGAATGTTTTACATAAATATGAATTCATCCAATTTAGATTCATCATAAACAGGTGTAACAACGATTTTTTAAATGCCCGCAAAAACATTTCATGTGTGACACATACAAGACGTGAACATACCCATACATGTCACGTGTAATTTCTGTCGTATTTGAAACGCGCATGAAACACCTGTATTAAATAAGGCGTGTGTGGCACATTTGATAAACATGGGATGTGTGTTTTTGTGTCAAAAACTTGGTCTTAAGATACCGAATTTCAATTCCAAAATTCGAAGCATGTTTATGTTTATCGGAACGTTATGATCTTTTGTTTCATAAATAGCACAAGTAACTTTTTATGGCATTTTATCATGACTATTTTTACTGCTGTTCAATCCTTGCTAACTGTGACATGTTATTATTTTTTGCCTACTGTTCTTAAAACGCCTTCGGTGGAAATGATAATGTGATGTTATTATCAACAAAGTGTGGACACAAAAATGTCTCGCCTTTATATGCAGCTTTGACCCTATAAATTTCTGGACAAAATAATTTTCTAATCAAATATTCAGCAAGAAATACCACCAGTATTAATACTGTACAAATCAATAGTCAGAAATTGACAACATGATCAAGAAGATGAGTTATGGTTGATCAGTTATGAAACTTGACTAAAGTCCATGAACCATGAAAATGAGGTCAAGGACATTAAAATACATGGCAAACTGTCATGTACTCCTAACAACCAATAAACCCATCCAAAACTGTTGACCTACCACTTACAGTTACTGAGAATCAGACCTAGGCATAAGACTTGACCCTAGTCAATGGACCGTGAAAATGAGGTCACTGACATTAAATATGTGGTAGACTGACATGTACGCCTAATAATCAATAAGCACACCCAATATTGTTGACCTACCACTTGGGGAGTCTGTCAGCATCCCACCCAAATTAAGTCACTTTGACCAACATTTCATGCATCATTGACTTTGGTTTTTCGTCCGACTCGTTTCCTCACAAATTGTGGGGCCTACCATCATGCAGGTTGGTGTGCAGATGCGTCTTGGGGAGTCTGTCACATCCCACCCACATTAGGTCAATTTGACCCACATTTCATGCATCATTGACTTACTTATAGTAAATGAGAAATAGACTTAAACATGAAAACTTGACCCTTGTCAATGGACCGTGAAATCGAGGTCAATGACAAAAGACTGACATGTACTCTTTATGATGCATATGCATAGCCAATATTGTTGACCTGTCATGAATAGTTACTGAGAAATAGATCCTACAATGTAGGAAACTTGACTAAGTCAATGCACCACGAAAAATAAGGTCAAGGACAAAAGACATATGTCAGACTGACATGTACTCCTAATGATGCATAAGCATACACAATATTTTTGACCTATCATATATAGGTACTGAGAAACTGACCTAAGCATGGAGACTTTAGAGGCACTGAACCATGCAAAGTAGGTCAAGGACCAAGGTCATGTGGTTGGTCGATAACTTCATATCACGAACTATAATCACACTAACTTTGGTCATCCTATCATTATATTGAGCTTTCAAAAAACTAACGCCGCCGCCGCCGGAAAGTAACACCTATGTCTCGCTTTCGCGACTTCGTCGCAGGCGAGACAAAAATGAATATGAATTGAATTGAATAACCCTAAAGTTTGCATCGGCATAGACTTTGTCTATCTTATCGTTCTTAATTTAAATGTTACAACAGAGGAAGTTTTATTGTGATAAGTGTAAGAGCTCATTTATACTTCAAAAGCGATCATCGAGCGACTTGCGCTCGACAGTCGCGCTACATAGCGAGAATTCTTTTTCCGAAGTGTTTATATTTAAAATCTTAGCGAAAATCGTGCGATATCATGCGGTAGTCAAACGATGTTCACGCGACGAAGTATAAATTAGCCGTTAGGCACCGGTTAAGTAAATTTTTCTAATGCAGTTTTTACAAGAAAATTCTATGTGTTTGCTCAGTTTTGGTCTAAAGAGGCCAGATTATTTATTTTTCCAGGTCCAACTCATCCAAGACTTTTCTCGACCTTATCAGGACAGGAAATTATTTTATTCAAAAACAAAATCATTGTGCACCCCCTCGCCGCTCAAATCAAATGAGATGTAGATGTAGCTCGCGATAATGACAATTACGTCAACACACCTTTTTCTGACCCCCTAAATTTACGTCCTTTGAAGTAGCATGTACCCATCAAACAGCTATTCTCAAGTGTGTACATGCCAACTACCCCTCCGTTATCCATTAGAAGCTTGTAGTTCTGCAAATATCCGCATGTAACTGCGACATCTAGCGGAGATACTTCGTCTTCATTCATAACATTACTGTCAATTGACGCCGCTGCCTTTGAAAAGAAGTAAAAATATAAAACATAGATAAATCGGTTATTTAATTAACGAACACTGGAAATTCACATATGGAAACAGATTAAGGAGCTGGATAATCCACGTTTTATTCTTATGATTGTTAATCTTGTTATACACTGGGCCATTTACCTTGGCTCCAGTTGATTACGTTGTAGAAGGTATTCGAAGATACCATAGGAGCAGACAGGAATCGTTAAGTCGGAAGACAGACAAGACCATGGCTAACAAAATGAAACGAAAGACAAACATAGAACACACTAAAGCTGGAGTAACACGAACCCTACAAAAACCATGGTGAGTTCAGGTGCTCCGGAAGGATAAGCAACTCCTGCTCCACTAGTGGCAAGAATTTAAGAAATTCATGTATACCGTATATCCTTTTTATAGAGCTTAACCTATTTCGATCATTTATATGTAATAAATTCGAGTTTGTATTTAGCGTAAAAGTACGAAACAATGCTTGTTAAACCGTTTGTCTCTTCATTAATTTATTGATCATTGTCTTGTCAAAATTGGACAAACCAGGATTAAACATGTATACGCATACGTCACAGCAAAGGTGTAAATTACAAAAAAATAATACTAATTAATGTTGACTTCAAATTTATATTTATTCATTCGGTACGCCGATTTGTCAAATTTATTCTCCTTCATCTAAATATTTACACTTGTCTCAATTTACATATCATCAGTATCAGTTGAATGAAAATATTTTAAGGTGTGCCTACCTGAAAAAAAATCTGGACTTTTTCTAAGTACTGGTTTTACTCAGAAATGATACAAAACGCTTTTATTTTAACATATATATGTTGGTTCCATTTATTAATTAATTATTAGATTACAAATTATATACATCATCACGCAATATAACGTGTGGAAACGAAAATATTCAAAGACCAACGCAAATATATCATTTACATATTTTCATTCCTTAAGCACACAGCATTTAGGAATTAGAACTAAAAACTGGTCGGCCCAAAGACAGAATAATGTGTCTAGGAAAATTTTCTGAATTTCAGTTTAAATGGAATTACTCCACTTATTTTCTGAATTTCAGTTTAAATGGAATTACTCCACTTATTTTTCACCTCATTTTCACCTATTTTGTTATATGCTTTTTTCCATGATATCTTAATTTGGATTATAATTTGTTACGTTTAAGAAGGAAGCAAAATGCAAGGAGTTCGTCAAATTTCCTTTGATAGCTCATTTGCAAAATTATGAAATTTACAAGTGTTACAAAAATGTATGTAAACGATATATTTGCGTTGGTCTTTGAATATTTTCGTTTCCACACGTTATATTGCGCGATGATGTGTATAATTAGTAATCTAATAATTAATAATAAAAGGAACCAACATATATATGTTAAAATAAAAGCGTTTTGTATCATTTCCGAGTAAAACCAGTGCTTAGAAAATGTCCAGATTTTTTTTTCAGGTAGGTATACCTTAAAAATATTCTTACTACACAATTAATACACAAAAGCGGATACAGACTTTTGGAAAGTAGTGCAATTTGCCAACACATACTCGTACATTAGTGGATCTGATTTTGGAAAGGGGAACCTACCAATACAATGCATGCACAACAAGCGTTAATAATCATTTTTGCATTTTTAAAAGGGGTCCCGGTCCCTGGATCCGCCCTGATACATGTTTAACACAGAGAAAGATGAGATATTTTATCAATTTATTTGTGTGTGCGTGTGTGTGTTAGTTCTACCCATGATATAGTTGAATTATTACCGACGTGTCGTTAAACTGTAACCAATAAATCAATCAGTTAACTTTTTGTAAAAATTTCGCTAAATTTGTCAAAAATATCTCAGCTCTGTCTGTGTAAAAAAGACCGCAATAACTCCAAAAGGTATTTAAGAAAGTAAGTGCAAGTCGTCTACATGCCTGTTATAAGAAGCGCATTGAGAAACCTCATTGTTATTAACTCCCTTTACCAAATTACCATAAATGGTAAAAGAACAGACAATTCTTAATTTGCATTTGAACAGTCAGGATTACTACCATATATGGAATGAGGTCATGAAAGGTCAAATGGCCCTTAAACTTTTCCCAATTATTTGTCTAGGTAATAATTTGAGCATGGAAATTAAAGATATTGCAAATTTGAAAATAATACCAAAGTCTCATAAGTTTTCTTTGCTCGGATTTTTACCCGCAACCGAATAAACTTTTCATACCTTAGACATTATAATTCAACAATTTTGCAAAGTATGTGAAATTGTTTTGAAACATTGTTAAATAGATTTAATTTTTCTTAGAATATGTCTAAAAATTAAAATAAGAACTTTTGAAATTTTAAATTTTAGAAGTATATGCAAATTTAGGATACATTTCCAGTTTTGGTAGTGTTGTTGACATTAATGAATGACCAAATTTAAAAAGAAAATTCTCCATATAAGTTATCTTGGTACAGGCAGGTTTTTTTATAT
>JAULBM010328333.1:0-13156 GCA_032357055.1 Geukensia granosissima | reverse complement strand
TTTCACAACAACTTATTATTGTGTCAAAAAATCTAAAATTTGGGCCAAATATGGGGCTTAACGTACCTACTCCTTTAATAAACTGAACAAGATAAATATATTATCGTTATTAACATATCAATATATTGAACCATTATAATGCTCACGATTTGCTTGACTTCGACAAATGCAAAGATTAATCACAAGAAGAGACAAAGACTTAACTTTTGATAAAAGAAGAATATATTAGCAATGCTCGTGATGAACAGTAATCTTCAACATAATGACAGATTACAATGCATGTAATTTATTGTTTTTGTTGTCTTATAAGATGAAAGACTTTTCTTTAGAATAACAGTCCACAATCAAGGACAATGACAAGAACAGGACACACGCTAATAAAACAAAGAACACTCACACGAATAAACATTTAAAAACGATGAATAACAAGACCCTCCCAAAGATAAAATCAACAGCCTGTAGAGTGAACTTACCAAGAGGTATGGTCTCTTTCCCAAGAATTTATTTCACTTGTATGGCTATTCTTAAAGATGTCAAAACGAACTTAAATTTTGTAAATGGTTAGTCATTGTTAATACTTCTTATAATTTTCATCTATTTCGCTAACTTGACGTATTGAGGAAATTACGTCTTACTGAATTTATCAAATTTTATCTTTTTTTTTAAACTGCTACCTTAACAAGGTTTGTTGCAATATTTTTTCAGTTCCAGGACTCTTTGAACGAAAAATCGTTACAATTTATTTACATTTTGATTTGAGATAACATTTAACGGATTCATTTTTCAAATATCTAAAAATTATGACTTTGGATATAACAAGTAAAACAAAAACAGTAGCCATTCCTGTTTTTCATTTTTCTCAAATTATTTTTCTCCAATAATAAAACTGACTCTAGCAATATGACACTTAGTGATTATTGAAATGACTTTCTATCCTTTTTGAAATCGTTAGATTTCTTAACAATTTTCTGTGAAAAGAAAATTAAAGGGACAGCTTGGAAAGATAAGTAAAATTCGGCAGCAAGGAGAAAAAGTTACTTGTATTTTATTATACTGAATAATAGATTTTTAAATATTCTCGAAAAATATGGCGCAGGGACACGTTGTAATCAATGATCAATCTGTGATTTGTGAGTTGTTAAGGATAAAGATTATAGTAAACATTAATGCCATTTAAGAATTCTCCAACTAATGTTGTAACTAACAAGACAGTAGCCGATTTTTAATAAGTAAAAAAAAACAGAAAAAAAAAGGTCAATTAAGGTCTTTACCATTTAATATAAAATATATTTTACTACTAAAATATGTTCTCTTATTGACTTTTTTCTAATTTACAGTATTGTTTTAGCTTATTCAAGTACCACAATGCCTCTTTGCTTTTACCAATCCATTTTATCAAAATAAACAAAAAATGTCAGTACAACTGGGGCTTGAACTTTTTTGTAGCAGTTGCACAATTAACAGTTTTATACATTATTAATGTTCGTGTTTATACGACTGTCTTTGCCCTGAACTTTGACAGGCATAAATGATTTAACTAAAGCTCTGAGAAAGAAGTTCTGATAGATACAACGGGTATTCAATTGGCATATTTTTTCATTTAAATGCAATATCTTTTATTGAAATGCTTTATTTTCGTTTAAATGTAATGTTTTTTTTTATTCAAATGGTACAAAATATAACATTTAAATAAAAAGTTTCAAATGTTTGCAACCAGTAACATGCCATTCTGGTCTTGAAAAAACGTGGTATTATTATTTAAACACAAATCAAAACTCCGATACATCATACAAATGATTGCAGGGATAATAACCCTTATTGGACACAATGAACCAAAAACTTATATCGTATTGCATGCTACAATTACATATTTTTACGCTATAGTTTCTGATTGAATCAGTCTGTCATAGGCACTTCCTTGGATAAAAGATATATCAGAGATACTTCACTCCAACCACCAGATAAACAAAAGAAATTTACAAATCTAGAGGTTCGCACACGGCGTTCAAAAAAGGTGGAATACCACTTCTTGTGCAAAGCTCTTCATCGCCTGACATAAAAAATCGAAAAAGAGTAAATGTACCCGTAAAATTACTGCTCTTACCTGACAGTTTACATTAGACCCAAATACAAAACTAAGATCACAATTCCTGACTTGGGACAGGCCCATGAGACATGTGGTAGAGTTATTCTAGGGTTGTACTAGTTTAATGGTTTCCCATCCCAATTAGTGGGCAAATTAAAAAATCAAAGAAAACAAAAGCAGGAACCGACGAACAATGAAAATCAAACAGGAAGTCACTCAATCCGACTAGAGAGTGCCATGGTTACAATAAATACACTAAACGAAAATACATGCAAAAGGAAGATGAATTTTTAATGAATGCTCGCAGTTACTGAAAACATTACTGGGGATAAGACATCAAGCCTCTCAACACGAGATGTAATCAAACGACCGACATGATTCAATACAAAGCATCTATTAATAATGATTTAGTTCAACAATCTCGTATATCAGTAAGACAAAATATTTGACGATACAATACTGTGTTGTCAATAAGCGTGAAAAAAGACAAGATTAATATTTGTTTAAGAAAAGCGATAAGTTATTCATTTGTGTACAACCAAACATTTATTAATTTATAAATTTGTAAAATCTATTAACTACAACCTCAATTTGCCCTTTGAGATTCAACAGATTTCAATTCTTTGTATTCAATGTTTCCATAGAATGTAGGATGTTAGGAAAATAAAAAAATTTTTTTAGGGAAATGTCAGAGAGACTTTACAAAATACGACAAAATCAAAATGCATGGTAATTTACAAATCTAGAGGTCTCCACAGGGGCGGAATATCACTCCTTCCGAAAAGCTCTAAAATGCCCTAAAAATCCTGTATGCGTAATAATATTGCTTTTACCTGAATATTATAAAAATGTACATGTTGCAAAACAAAAAGACAAAAAGACAAACCCATGACCACAATTTCTGACTTGGGACAGGCACATGAGACATGTGGTAGGGTTGAACTCATTTAGTGGCTACAAACCCTGCGGCAACGAGTGGTCAAAAGGAAAATATATCAAAGAACAAAAAGCAGCAACCGAGTAACAATAAAAATCAAATAGTTAGTCACCCAATCCGACTAGAAAGTATCTTAATTACAATACATATACTTACAAAATAAATGAAAAAAAATACGTCCCTAATGAATGCTCGCAATTACTGAAAGCAACCTCAGGGTGAGATCCCTGATGAAAAAGCACTAAGCCTCTTAACACGAGGTGTTATCAAACTCATTACATGTATGTCTGACGACTTAACATTGTGTTGTCAATAAACGGAAAGAAGACAAAGATTGCTGCAAAGCCAGATGTATTAATATTTGTGCAATGATGCGATCAGTTAATTAATTATTATTAATATTTGTACTAACAAATACAAGTTTTAATGTCTTGACTAAAAAAGCTTTTAATGTAATATTTCCACACAACGTAGGGTGTGACTTCCCTTGCCTCATCAACTCTACATTTGTGCTGTATTTTTTTTTAAATGTTGTAACGATTATAAAATTTGGTAAAAGTCTTGAGAAGCTTGTAATATCTATACCTTTGCTGCAAAAGTTTACCTCTTGTCGTATCTTAATTCTAAATTTACAATTATAGTTTTGAATTTACTCTTTGTAATTGTTATACAATTATGAACTTTTTTCCTAATCAGGAGTCTCGGCTTTTCCTTTGTTATTTAAGTTTTATATGTTTTTTTTTGCACATTCTTCATTTCGATATTTGCCTGTCATTAGTTAGTTGCGCCAGGTAACAATTAGAAGTTTTACTAAATCGTTTGTCGTAAGACATTTTTTCATAGCTAATTGTAGAAATTGACTCACATTAATTTGACGTTTACATACCTTGTATTGTTGCTAAATTTGTGTTTTTATTCTCGTAATTGGAATAAAACTGTTTGTCAGCGCGGTCCGAATACAAATAAGACAAATGTTTATAAGGGTCTTTATAGACAGGCATGGCAATTCAATAGATCTATTGGACGCTGTCTTGCTGATATACGAGATTGTTGTACTAAATCAGTATTTATAGATGCTTTGTATTGAATCATGTCGTTCTCTTGATTACGAGTTTATTGATATTAGAAATTTGCGCATTGACAAGAATGTAACGACTACTACACTTTGTTACATTATTGGTCGGTTGTTCCAATTTCCGTCTTGATTTTAAAACCTTTTTAGGAATGTTTTAATGTTTTAATGTTTTGATAAGCTTTATGTACACTATATTTTTCTTTTATAATCATCCTCAGTTTTTAACAGCTAATCAGCTACGTCTATATATCAGCCAGGTAAGATTGAGCCATACTGTTTTTAATTGGTATTTTGGTCATCTGAAATAAGATTATAACTTTTGCTAATATGGAAATTAAAAAATTCATGGTTGATATAAATTTTGATTGGTGTTAATTTCTAAATAGAAGAGTATTAACCATTCTTATGCCCCTGTCTATTAGCAGTCAATATATCCTTGACTAATCAGTATTTCTTTTCATACGACGTCTTCCAAAGAAAAACAAATTGTTCAAGGTGCTTATTACCTTTAATTTGCTTCTCAAAAGCTAGTTTCCATGCAAACTCTAGGATCGATCTTTGTAAATCTAGGAAAACAATGGTTGAGTGGTTAATAATTTTAAAATATAAGGACATGGTGTTGATGTGATCATTTCATTTATTCAACAAATATAGTACGTGATTGTATGTAATATTAGGTTAATAGTTCTTTAGCCTCTCGTTAACGAATAAATACCTTAACTGGCGTTGTGGTGTAGATTCTTCAGGTATCATCCCACACAACTGTTAAAGATACTACTTTATGAACGTGATAGAACTTGAACAATATTCATGTTTTACTTCAAGGTTGGTTTGTAACTGAAGAATTATCAGAAAATGGCATGTTTATTTTAAATTCATAAAACTTTCATGACTAAAATATTGCAACAGATGACAATCGATCGAACCAGAGAACAAGCCATCCTGGAAAAATGAAAACTCCCGGATAGAGTTTTAATAACTACTTTCTGCATGTAATGTTTCATAAAAATGTTTCCCATTACCGGTGTATTGTTACCACAGTATATTGTCATATTGAGTATATTAACGATTTAGTTAACAGCCCATACACATCATGTCCAACATTGAGACATAAATACTGGTACCAGTATGGATATTAATTAATTGATAATTTTTGTATACTTTGATTTTAAGTTACAATGATGATGTGACAATATTTGATTGCGTATAGATAAAGAAGTACAGGTATTGGAACTAATACAACGGAACATGACATAACCTCGACAACACAGTTGTAATTACTGATTTAGCTGTCTGTGATCTACAATATAACTTTATTTTTACAGATAATTGGTAAAGATGAGAACATCCATGGAAAATAAATCGAAGGATGGCGGTAAGTGATGATATTTTTATTATAACTGACACTGGTCTTTTCCAGTTTTGTTATTGATGTTCTTTAGATAATCTGACGAAGTACAAAATGTATAAGAAATATGGATATTGTGTTAATGTCCAGGCGACTGCAAAAAGTCGGTTTTATTGCCATTTAATACAGACGTAGCATCAACGTTCTTTGGTATTCATTCGTTTTTAAAAAACGATCTAAATATTTACCTTATTTTGGTGTGACCTCATTGAAACTTGTAGCTCTGTAATTGATCAATACGCCATTTGCAGTCCAACTATCTTAAGATACATATAACATTCTAATATTTATTACACAATGTAAACATATGCACCTTGGTTTAATCGAAGCTTAACGGTAGAGTCGGTTTTAATTGATATCACATAAACGTGAATGCTTGAATATTCTTGACCACTCCGAAGTTTTATGTTTTATATAACACTATCACAAATATACTATATACTAAGTCCAATTTTTAGAACACTGTATCCAGGGATAAATATTAAACATTATGATTTGTTTTTATCCAACTGCGTATTGCCGTTATAGGAAATGTCCTTTAAAATATTCTTGTTGGGATCAAAAGGGTTATTTGGAGCCAACTTTCCTAGAAACTGTTTTAAAACTCCCATTGGACTTAGCCTTAGTGACCCTATGCGAACTAAAACAAATATTATGTATCATTACCAGATGAGCGATTCAAACTCTTATGAGACATGTGAGAGTCTGGTTTTTCCACACTCTTTTACGTTTTAGTCTTACTTATTCAGTGAAATGTTACATTATAAAAATGGGCTGATCAAGAAAGATGGCTGTACTTTTTCGAGGTCGACACTTTTGTTGTTTTATGTATAATTAGTTTTAATTGTATTTTTTGTTTATTTTCAGTATCGATCGCAAGTGTTAAATCCATTTCAACCGATTATAGTGTGTTTTCATTACTGTTTTGTTAACCACTGTCCCAGGTAATGGTAGGGCTGAGCGCTCACAAACTGATTCACTCCGCCACATACTTAATGTGCCTGTCCTAAGCCAGGAACCTGTACTAAAGTGGTTGTCGTTGTTTAATTCATCAAACTTATTTTTATTTGTTTACTATGTTTTCAATAGATTAGGTCGATTGTCTTGTTTTTTTGTTTTTTTTTTAAGTTTCACCTTTTGTATTTCGGGGGCCTTTTACAGCTTCCGTTTTGGTATGGGCCCAGGTGAATTATTGAAAGGCGTAATGTGACCTGTAGAACATTAAATTCGACTTTCGAAGTGCTTGCATCTCCTATTTTATATGAGTTTTCATACTTCTGATTTTCTAATTATTTTATTTGACATTCATCCCGTTGCCTTCATTTTTAAATGACAGAAAATCTCACATTGTTAGCTATAATAGTATTATTTATAATCGAGATAGTTAAAAACTTAAATTCCATGACCATTTTTCTTTTTTTATCGTAAGCTTTATGTTTCGTGATGCCTGTAGCTCCTTCGTATGGGGTTTACATTTCACATCTAGTTCGGTTTGTCCGTGTTTGCATCAAAGTTTCTAACATAATTGATCGCAATCTACATCTCACTGGTAAACTTTTGCTGAGATAGAGATATCACAAGCTTTATAACCTTTACAAAGGTTTAATACAGAGATGTAGAGTTTTGATACGATAAGGGATATCACATCCTACGTTATATGGAAACATTACATATAAAGCTTACAAATTAAGAAATGATCCCTTGAACCTCACGATTCCGTTAATCAAACTTATCAACAAGGGCTACACGTTTGACGTTGTGGTCAAGACATTCAAACTGTTTATGATGGTACAGATATTAATAACCTGATCGCATCCTTACACAAATATTAACACATTTGGCATTTATTTTATATTTCGTCACGTTTATTGACAACACATTATTAAATTGTCGGACATTTTATGTTTGATGACATCTCTTTTTGAGAGGCTTGATGTTTTATCATCAGGAATCACACCCTGAGCTTGCTTTCAGTAACTAGAAGCTTTCATGAGATATGTATCTTTTTTTTGCATGTATTTTTTTAAAGTTATTTTTGGAATTAAGTTACTCTCTAGTCGGATTGGGTGACCTTTTGTTTGTCTTTTATAGTACGTCGGTTTCTTTCTTCAATTTTTTCTTTTTACCACTCGTTTTAGGAGGGTTGGGTACATAATTAACTAGTTTAACCTCACCATATGTATCATGTGCCTCTACCAAGTCAAGAGTTGTGGTCATTGGTTTGTGTTAATGGGTTTTTACATGTACATTATTGATTATATTCAGGTAAGAGCAGTTTTATCTTACGCATAAACGATTTTTTATTTAGTTCGAGTTAGAGCTTTTCAAAATGAGTGGTATTACACCCTTGTTGAAGGCCTTGTGGAAACCTCTAGCTAGATTTGAGAATTCTCTTTCGTAGGTGAGGTGCAGACCTTTTGATATGTTCCCCATGTCTTTTAATTTTCAATTCAATGCTTTTAGAATGTATGATTGTGTTTCACTAATTCTTCTTATTTTGCAGTTTTAGTCTAGAATAGTGTCAAAAATAAAACCTGAATAGGGACGTTGTTAATCAAAGTCCGCTAATTACACGTAGCTTTGATAATACATACATGCTGATTTATAATCACTGTTTTAAAACACCGGTCGAATACGGTGAAAAGTGTATAAATTAGAGAAAGATGTATCCAGATTTTCAAACGTAGAAAATTATTCAAGCATATTTAATATTGTCAATCACCGTCCTCAGAAACTATCTCATTCTTATTCATCAAAATCTATGATATTGGTCATGAACTATTTTACTGTAATTTAACGCATGCACAGGTACGTCATTTAAACTGTCACCTTTAACCCATACGAAGCGAGTTGTCTTCTGACACGACAAAATGGGTATATTGGACTGTTAATGCTAGGCTAACTGCGCAAAAACGGACGTTCATTCCAAATATTCTGTCTTCACTTAACATGCAAAAAAAACCCAAATTAAACAACAAAGCAAATGCATCATGGAGATCAGTTTGGACATTGAATTAACTTACATTTGAAGATCTTTGAAGTCATGAAATCCATGTAATTCGCCTGAAACTGGTTATTCAATCTTAAAATGTACAATAGCATCCTTTTACTATTATACATGTACAATGGAGGACAATCAGAATACAACCTATATTCTCCATTACTGATCAATTAAATCTTGTACCTTCAAGTGTTTTTTATCGATTTTTCAGGAATGTCCTTGGGATACATCTTGACCATCATTTCTGGTGTCTTAGCTCTGTTTGTCATCGTTCTAGTCTATTTATCATGGATGTATTGTCGACGGAAGAAAAAGAATTTGTCAGCAGAATTATCCATAGAAACAGATGAATCTCCAAACTCTCTCCACAGCAGCAATTTGAAAATAAGTCAGAGTACACCAGATTTGGCAAAGCAATCTCATTCAAGACTAGATTTTTTCATAAAAAGAGGATTATTTAAATCAAACCAAAGGCAATCGACACTACCAACTGTGTCGCAGCGCCATCTCTCCTTTCAACGTCAGTTGTCAAATATAGAATTTCAAATACAAAGTGTGCGACAAAAAGAACAACCAAATCTTGGGAAAATTAAACCAGAACTGTATAAGCAATCATCCGTTGACAGCATAAGAAGTGAACACATACTTTGCGGAAAGTTACATTTCAGTTTACAATACTTGCATGACCAAGAAGAACTAAAAGTCAACATAGTCCGAGCAGAAGACTTACCAGCTCGTGACTTTTCAGGGACGTCCGATCCGTATGTCAAAATATATTTACTCCCAGACAGGAAAAACAAATGTCAAACCAAAGTGCACAGGAAAACATTAAATCCTGAATTTAATGAATCATTTACATTTCCGGTGCAGTACACTGAAATTCAGGATCGGGTACTCCAGTTAAACATGTATGACTTTGACAGATTTTCTCGCCATGATTTGATTGGTGCTGTTGTCCTTAAAGACATTTTGTCCGAAGGTAGCTTAGTGAAGGAAACGTTCTTTGTACGAGATATCCTAAGTACAATGCAGGTAGGTATGCATAGCAGCGCAAATTTAAGTCTGATTATTTTGCTATAGTTTCCCTTTTTTTAAACATTAATATCATATTTTCTATGACATTTTTATGATGAAAGCATATTAAGTAAAAGTTATATTTTAGCATCCGTTTTATGTTACGTTAATGTCATTCAACTGTTGAAAGATCATGCTGTGGATAAAAAAGTTTATCAGTGATAAAGGAAGACTCATTACTTAAAATAAGAAAAGAAACTTTTTGGCTACATAGCTTGGCTTGCTACTAATTTTAAAATGTACACGGCAATTGATTTTCAAAGGAAAAATCTGCTTGAATTTGCCGATAAGCAAATATAGTCGCACAGTTATTTGATTACTGTCACCCAAATGGAATTAAACACTGAGGTGTTATTCGTTTATTTAATATATGTTTCTGTATTTTTTTTACCTACCCAGTAGTTATAACTATATTGCTGGTGCATATCCATTCCCTATATTGATTTAACTAATTATAAAGAGTGATATAATTATGATTATAAAGAGCTTTGTGTTGCAAATATTTAAGATAACCACGAATTTTTCAATAAAAATGTATTACGGAGGAAGTATCAAGTAATAAAAGGTAACCACATAGGCTTATATTACCAAATGTTTCGATAAGTCTCTAATGCATCTGCGATTATCTGCTTACCTGACAGAGTGATGCCAAGTATATGATAAACTTTGGAGCAATTGATGTAGAAAATAATTTCCTGTAAAATCCCAAAATGACAATGTAATACGTAATTGATATTGCGGCAAGTCACTGTTGGTCAACGACATTGGTAATTGTGATTTGACTGAAATAAACCCTTCTCATGCAGATATTCAAATTGAATATATCAAAGCAGAGCATGGTTTGTCTCCCCAGGATTACTAATGGTATGACCGGTAACCAAACACGGATCACTACGCACCGTACTTTACAGCTCAAGCAACTAAAGTAGCTGGTAGAAGATGTCAGAAACACGTTTCAATTTAATAAATATAGCTTTCACAACAAGTGGAAACTGTATATCGGAAGTTGTCAACTCAAGTTCTTTAATTTCAAATAATTATGAGCCTCTGGTGAGTTTATTAATATTTTGAAATTTACCAACGAGAGTTAATAAGCTATTTCTTAAAAAGGGGGGATATAGAGTAAATATTCATGACACGAAAAACTCGTATGTGCAAGAACATTCCAGGCAAAGGAACAGCGCTTTGATTGATGTTCTTCATCTCAAAATCACAGTCAGACCTTAAACACGGAGTAAAAACTCCCACCTCACTGTAAGTTCAAGCACCGATTTGAGCGGAATTCTTTGCTAGATGTCGATGACACTAAATCTGTGCAATGAAGAACACAAATGCAAGGTAAGGTCAACAAATTACAGATATACACGGGCAAAGAAATCTAACAAAATCTGTCATATTTGCCCAACAGTAATACATACAAAATCAAATACAATGTTTAAACAAACACAGAACACGTCAAGATTTTGTTAAACGACTTGGCTGTTATATTGTATGTTATTCAGGCCCTAGACAGGGTATATAAAGTGACATTTACGGATGATGAATTATATTATGTTATGGTGCATAGCTTTTCTTTTAAACTGAAAAATAATTTCAATATCCATGATGTATATCAGTGCAATGCAGTTCGAAAACACGGAAATAAATGGAATATAACTCACCGACCATAAATTCCTGTTGATAATTATGTAATGTCAAGAGCCAGAATAATGATTAAATATAGTCTATGATTTGTATACTCTTTTCACATGAAAAGAAAAAAAAACACTAAAATTCATTTTCTGCAATACATGCTGAAAACACGGAAAAACTACCGATTTCGATTATGCTATTATTACGTCATGTAAAATGTAACCAAACAGACGATTTGTTCTGAGGAATCAAAATGGAAAATATAGACATAATATGCACGAATAAAATAAATTTAGGGTAAAATCGAAGGTAAGAAGCTCATTTTCGCCTATAATTGAAGTCTGAAATGCCGAAGCGAAAGCCGGAACCGCCATTTTATTTCTGAAATCTTATGTATACGGCTCTAGCCGGGTATATATACTCACATTCTCGGCTAATTATCCAATGTATATATGTGTGGCATGTGTTCTCGGGATTGCCGTGCCTGTTTGAAACAAGGTTGGTTTTATCTTTTGCCTGTTTACTTGGAATTTGAGTTTATATTTGTTTCGGCCAAGTTTACCAATCAAGAAACTTCCATTAAACATTTTACTTTATTAAATTGAAACATGTTTTCTATTTTAAAGTTTAAAAAAGTTAGAAATCAAAATTTCTGTGGTTTAACGATAATTCAGTCAAAGAAACTTATCGCCGTATTTGTACAGTCCGCCAAAAGTTAAGCATCACCAAAGTATTTTCAACTATATTTTTCTAATAAGACAATTTAGTAAACATTTTTAAACATGTACAGGAAATTGATCTTTACCTTTATGAAAAGTACAGGTAAGGTGTCAATCGGTAAATCATTTAACATTTAAATCAGGTTTCAAAAACCTGTTTCTCCCAAATCATGCTTTCAAATTTAACACAAATATATTTTGACTGATTATGCAAACATCTTTCCTTAAATTGTTATTTGAAAAAGCTTTTTGAAATGATAAGACGAAAAATGAGTATCGCCGAAACGTACAAGTGGTTGGCATGAACACAGCTGTCCTAAGTAATCGTCGAATAGCAGCCAATTTTAGAGTAAACTATTCTGTGATTAGCACATAGACACACAGGAACCGTCGAAGACCGCCCAAGATCTAGTTGACCCCATAAAACAACCTCTGTAGAAGACTGTTGCCTTAATCGTTAAGCCAGATTACTGCCATTTACAACGGCAGTGCAATTGAGATGTATGTGGCCGCTTGGTGGTCGCATAAGTGTAAGAACTGTTATTTGCAGTCTGCATAGTTTTTGTTTGCGTGCTCGTAGACCAGTGAAACGCCCAGAATAAACTCATACACACCGCCAGGCACGCCTACAGTGGTCTCGACTCCATCGTCACTGGAACCTACGAAGTTGGAAGTGAGTTCATTGGTCCGATGAAAGCCGGATAGTGTTGAAGCCTGTGGATGGTCGAATGCGTGTTTGGAATGAACGGAATACAGCACTGAACAGCAACAACGTTCATGGAACTACTGCATATGGTGGCGGTGGCGTAATCGTGTGGGACTGCTTTTGAAATGACTGTAAGCTTTCGTTACAGGTCATTGACGGTACCCTGAATGGCCAAAAATACCGAGATGACATCATTTTGAGAATCATGCACTTGTAGACAGACCAGTATTCCAAGATGACAACGCTTGGCAAAATCAAGCCCGGATTGTAATGGACTTTTTTGGAACAGAGTCCATTGAAACATTTCCATGGCCCTCCATGTCACCGAACATGAACTTGATCGAGCATGTATGGAACTTTATCGGTCGTTAAAAATCAAACAGCGACAACCGAAATGTCAAAACCTGAATGAATTACGGGTCGCTCTTATCATCGAATGGTAGAGGTTTCCACAGTATAGGCTTCGGCGTTTGGTCAGGGGAATGAGGAGGCGTGTTGAACATTTATACCGGAAGCGC
>JAULBM010328323.1:0-13158 GCA_032357055.1 Geukensia granosissima | reverse complement strand
AAAACAACAATAAAAAACACACTATAAAAATCGGTTGAAATGAATTTAACACTTGAGATCGATACTGGAAACCAATATAAAATATAATGATGTATGTTTGCACTATACATCCAGTCTTTCTGTGGCCATTCCCATTCACTTCCTTGTGTAATCAAGAAAAAAACCTACTTTCTATGACTTATTTAATGTTGTCCAATTACATAATGATTTAGCAATCATTATTTTACTGTTTTGTAAAACAATAATTTGTTCTTATAATATCTAATCTAGACTATAATAAAGTATCCGAGGATACCAAAGGTTAATACAAAAATCGTTAAATCAGAGGACGTACAATAAAATGTCCAACAAAATGAAACGGAAAGATAAACATAGATCACTACAATGTAAACAGCTAGAGTTACACGAACCCTTCAAAAACTATGGTGAGTTCAGGTACTCCGGAAGGGTAAGCAAACTTCTGCTCAATAAGTGGCTCCCCTTGTGTAACTCAGAAGACAAAGCCGGTGTACAGTCGCAATCGATGTTAGTCACAACCTATATCGAAACGGAATCGTTTTCATGGCAGTAGTAAGATATACAATTTCATTAATGAAATAAATAGTTGGTACTGGTCAACCAAATCATGATTGTGACCGAAAAAAATCCTTATATCTTTCCTTGATAAACCCTTAGTTCAGTAGCTTTCTTTTCAGCATCAACCGTCTATCAAGAAAATCCTGATAGGAAGCACATCCCCTTTAAAAGCGTATCAACTGAGAAATATACACTCCGTATGAAATTGCGGCTAGAATGTTGCTAGACATGAACGGCAAATTTACAATGGGAAATCAAAGTCATCTCTCTTGGCGTAAATGTTTTTTAAGCCACATTACTGTCAATTTCTATGATTAAGTCAAGGTATGAAGCAGGCCTTTCAATTTCGATAGTAACCTTGACTTCAAGTTCAACTAAATGATGTTGTCAATATAGTGACCAAAGGTGTAGGTACGTTAAGCCCCATTTTTGACCAAAATTTAAAGCAATAAAAGGTTGTTGTGAAAATGCTTTATAGAAATTGTCTTTTAATAATCCATTATTATTTCTTATATACTCGTCGTCATTTCGACAAAACAAAAGAGTAGTATGTTTGACTATTTCGACGATAATTCTTGGACTAAAATGTGCCTTAAAGGGATTATAAACTCTCTGAAAATTTTATTTATATTAGTAGTAGCCTTGTAACTGTAGTCATTTATTATCTTTAATCAGTCACTGCAAACAGTGTTAAGTAATTAGAAACACATAAAGTTGTCAAATTACTTGATGCAGGCAGCAGCCATATTTATGATCTGATAAGCTCCCTTTCTGGTAATTTTGCCAGATGGCGTTGTAACTCTGACGTACAAGTGGCACTTTATCTTCAAATGAGATTGAGAATTTGTCATAATGGTTACCAGTTATTGTAGTCAAAAGTTTTAAAAACCAAAATTTTTATTTTTAAAATCCTGTAAACTTTAGCTACATTTTTTTAGAAATATATTTTTGGATTGTCAATATTTCACCAGACTGCTCTGAATGGGACTATATATTATACAACTACACTTGCATACAATTATCGTTTTTATATAATGTATAACTATTTAATATAGGTCTTAAATTTAACAAATAAAATCAATTTAAACATTTTTATAAGCGGTATATGTTATTTTAAAGCAGTTAATATTTTTTAAATAAACTTGTAAAATAGTATCATTTTCAGTAACTTGCACTGAATACAACTTACTTGTGTTAAAACATTAATACTACATGTACTACTAATCTCCAGATTCAATGCATTCTTCTTCAAACTGGTTGGCACAGACAATACTTTCCTTTGAAAATTTGAATGACTTGATGGTCATGTTTTCAATTCATTTTATTTATCAATTTTTAGAACAAAATAATTGGAAAAAGATCTATCAACTTAAAAAATGCTTAATCTACACATGGTGCAGTATTTAATAAATGCACGTTGATATTTGTACACAAAGAAAATAAAATCTTCTTAATGAAATCAACAAACTAGATCATGTAGATTAGCATTTGATTCAGCTGTTAAGATAATCAAGTGCCATGCATACGTCATAATTGGGTAGTTTCCCTTAATGCATGGCTGACCTCCTTTGGATAATGTTTATTTACTTATTGAAGATTAGCTATGAAGCATATACACTAAATACATGTCAGATGCTATTGAGGATATATCAAACTTTTAGTTTGAAAAAAATCTTTTATTGAGTTTATATCCCCTTTAATGACCCTTGGCCTTTATAATTATTCAGTGATGAACATTATCTATATAGCGGAACTTAAAACCAAACGACTGCGCCAACTTTTTACACTTCCTCAGCAGAATGATTTGTGTGATTTCTGCTTCATACAAATATTGGAATAAATCGGCGATACTTGGTGCCGTAATAAGACTTTTTGAGGGAATTCGACGATTACTATTCCACTTTGCACTTTTTCAAATATTAAAACTGACCAAATCAATTAATATCCTAAAATTTTATGACACTAAAATTTCTCTACAATTTTACATATATTTTGTCGCTATCCTGCACGAATATTTGCATTTATTTCGGTTAAAATTCATGTTTATACAAACTTGTATTGGTGCGATAAAATTTGCATATAATTATTACACGAAACAGGTCGTATTAAAGTTTGTTAGCTTGAACGGATGTAAAATATTAATTAATAAGCTTCGACCGGAGAAGTTTGCAGTTGCCTAGTTCGTCAATGTTTGTTTTCAAAATGTTATATTTTTTAAGTTACGTAAAAGATATTACATGTTGCTAGGTATATTTTTAAAAAAGTCAAAAACCACAGCAAAATACCAAATTATAAAGAAAAAAAAAGAAATAACTGGATTAAATAAGTCATTTGCATTAATTGTAGTAAAAGAAAATAACTTGAGTACATCCTTACGAAATCCTTATACCAATCTTCAGATTTCTAAAATTAAACATCTTCTCAAATACTGACATTTAGTTCTTCTTGCAAATTTGTAGTTGATTGATTAAATTTTGTCATCGAGGCGATAATTTGTAGTTAAAGAAGCAGTTACGGATATACTTCATTTGATATTTTATGAAACAAAAATTAGGGTAAATTCAAGATAATCAGTTCTATAAATTTTGGTTCAAGATAGTCAGTTGCAGAAGTCAATTGGTTGGGTTCGCATTGTTCAAAGTTATATATGCATTGATGTCATATTTGTTCTAGGTCGTGTTGTCAAGATTGCCATGTCTTTCGACTTTCTCCTTTTGTCTGGCCAAACGTTTTTCTTTCGCTTTCTCTATTAAAGTTTCATTGAACTTTAGATTTGTTCTGTGATATAGTTCATTAAACAGTTAGCGGTCGAAACAAAAAAAAAACAATATAATAAACTAAGAAGTTTGTCTACTTTTTCAGAGTATGTTGATTTCTGGCTCGACAATATTCATTCATATGCAAAACTGGAGAAAAAAGATAATCAAAAGGCAGATAAAATTGACCCACCAGTTCTCGTCGTTTTCACAAATACAGATAAGTGTAATGATACGGTAAGTTTACCTTTGAAATTTTTAGGTATTCATTGAGAAAAAAATGAAAATATCTCTTTTGAAAAAAAAATATTGATTTTGTATGGTTTAGCTTAATGATGAAGTCCAAATTGGTTACTAACATTAATGGCAAGGCCGATATTTATTTTCTGATTGACTGATTGTTAAAATTATATTCTACTCCGACACCACTTATTATAATGTAACCGAACCAACAAAAAAAAACTATGGATATCCATTTGATTTTGTTCCGATCGGATTACAAACATAACTGACAAGGACAATTCTTTGTTTTTACTGATCAAATTTCTTAATTCTCTTCTGAGACTACACGCAATAACCTAACAAAACTCGACAGGAAGAATCCTGGTTGTGTTTCTATTGGTCTAAAATATGGATGTGACTGAATTTTTTTCTGGTTTAGTGATTGTGATTGCCCTCTTAATGCACAAAATTAATGAAATTAAACGTATTAAAGCGGAGGAAGGTTTAAGAGGTACTAAATAAAAGGCCCTCATATATTTCAGATCGGATTTGAGACACCGTTGAAAAATGTTCTCAAAATCCTCTCTTAAATTGCCAGGAAAATTAATAAATTGGGAATAATCCAAAGAACATCTATAGAAAATCGTTAACTTAGGTTTTTTTCATTTCGTATCGCTCGAATTAAACCATGTCTGACAGTTGTAGTTATTATTTTGATTGGCTTTCAGTGAAACAATCTTCTACATAGAAACTACTTTGGATAATGAACCACAACTTGTTAAACTATTATTAAGACGGCGGGTATTGTTGTCTTCCGACAAGTTGATTTTTCCTACTTTTTGTACCGAATTGTTTTCGGTGCTTTGGATTTTTTTATCCACATATGTTAATATACAGACGAACTATTTGTAGTGTAAAATACAGGTTGATAAAAAAACTGTACATCAAAATTAGAAAATAAGAAATCAAAAAGACACACAATCCTCTTTGAAAAACAGAAATCGGTGATGTGATTAAAAAGTACCAGGCTATATGCCAAAAACAAATTATATACTTTTACAGTTTTGCTTCTGTACAAACAGTTGCAATTTTCTATTAGTCGACTTTCCAACTCGTTAAATAACAGTTCCAACACAAACCGTTAAAGATTGAATTTCATCGAAAAAATGAAAGTCTAACGTCCTGGATTTTTTCCAGAGCACCCTGGTTTTTTTGTATCGTCCAATTTTTTCCACAACTTTTTGAAACTAGTTTATATTGTCTTAATATGTGGAACTATTCAGCATTTTATTAAAACATACAATATAAACCTTTTATCTGTACAAATAAACTAAAAAACGCTTATAGAAATGTTGGCCTTTCAGCAAACACACAGGAAACAATCCTCTGGATAAGATTGGGACTGAAAACCGAAAATAATCATGCATCATGCTGTTGCATAACAACGATACCCACCGTGATTCTGAGGATCTTAAGTATTTTTTTTATTTATTTTTTTTATTGGAAGATAAACCTTGCCATTTTAGAAAATTCCTTTTTTTATCAGTAGATATATATAGAATGTTTAAGTAAATCCTCATATCTAAATTAGTGCAAAGCTTCACACTTTGCATAAGATATTTCTAAATCAATTTTTCTACCCATGTTTGCAACAAAATGGAGCTGCTTTGGACAAATGTTTTTGATAGACCAATTTAAATAAAATTCACCTTTAGAACGACTCTGTGTTAAATAAGGATTTAACTATATAACAAACAAATCTTGTACAAGATGAGCTAGAGGCTCATTCGACTTAGTGTCTTGGTTTTTATATATTCTTAATGTTACCGGATAGATTGTGTTTGCTTCGGACTTTTTCACTATCAAATGCCGGACATATAAAAAGGCCGTTTAAGTGTCAAAATGTTGTTTCTCTTTAAAATGACAGATGTACTATTTACGAAGAGATTTTAATATGAGCATTAATGTTCGTTTTTTTGCCTCCTCCCCATCCCTTCTAAAAAGGAATGTATTTTTTTATTTTCGGACATATGGTCAAATGTAATGTATTATATAAGCTATTTCATGGGTTAAGTCCATTAATTATTGACATGTGTCCACACCCAACGGCAAACTGTAAAATGATATAAACATAAAATATAATGGTATTGAGGTGCAACAACCATCAGCCAAATAAGTGAACAAAGTAAAAACGATAAATTTAAACATTAAACAACCACATCCACTGGATTGAAGGTTCGAAGTTTGGGACAGGCACATAAAGTATGTGGCGGTGTTAGAAATTTTTTGGCGTACTCAACCTTCCCTTAACATGTGACAGTGGGGTAACAAAGGGACATAAATAACTTTGTAAACCTAAACATAGAAAAGCCTAGACCTAACAATTGTATAATGAAATATTTATTTCAAAACATTGTTAAGTGATGTACTCTTTTCCAATCAACCCGAAATAGATAGTTTAATACAATGAAAGGGACAATTACCACGCGTATTACAAGACGTGATACCTCTTTTGATTCAAGAGTTGAGAATATTATTTCTGGAACTTTCTATAATATAATATAATATAATATATGGTAAATTTCATGCAGGACATGTCTGACAACTGCGATGGTGAATATATATGATGAATGAATATGGGGATTTTACATATGCTATCATGCAAAAGCATCAACACATTAGATTTTTCCACTCTTAACACCAACATTCCCAAATCAAAACTCAGACAAAATATAAAATCATTTCTTCAACTTTGTTTTGTTAACGATGACAGAAGACACAGATACATATATTTTTTCTATAAAGAGACAAAATAATTTTGTTATCAACCACTCTGATCCACATTTGCTTGTTTTTCTAGTACTCCTTTTTAGTTATGTAAAAGGAAACGTGTCTTTTAACGGACAATCATTATTCTATTTTGTTCGTATGAAACTGACTTTTTCTGTTATGTTTAGATAAAAGGAATTCGAAGATACAAAAAGTGGCGTACAGAAATCGTTGTCAGAGTACAAACACAAAAAAAGATGAATCAAAAGACAAAAATAGAACACACAAAACTACATAAATACTATAACTAAAGCTGCAGTAAAACGAACCCTACAAAAATAGCATGAGTAAAGGTGCTCCAAAGGAAAGCAACTCCTGCTTCACTAGTGGAACCCGTCGTGTTACTCGTGTTGAGAAAGGCGATGTATAGTGACAATCGATGTTAGTCACAACCAGAATAGGAACGGATTTGCAGTAATGAAAGTGGGAATATATACATTGTCATTTGTGAAATGGATATTTGGCACCGGTCAACTGAATCATGATGGCGACCGAAAAACTTAACTACATCTATCCTACATACATATATTGAAGTTGAAATCAAGGATACCCAGACTTCAATATAGAAATGGCAAATGGTGGGGTTAAAAATATTTTACGGCAAAGAGATGACTTTGAATTTTTCACCGATATTCGTTCATGTGTAGCGGAAAAATATTTGACAGTTCATACATTCCTCTAGGGCTTGTGATTTCTTTCAGGTTAATATTGATAGAGAATTTCTGCACACAACAAATACATTGAACAACGGATCTCTCGTGGAAAATTAAGTCGTAAATCCGAATATTTAGGTTGCCATCATGATTTGGTTGACAAGAGCAAAATATCCATTTTACAAATGACGACTGTACCATCCTACCGTCGTAACGATAAAATGTGTTCCTATTATATCGATTGCAACTTAACACCTGATTTCAATGCTAGATTTCTTGATTGACAACATTTTTGTAATGTTTGGCTGGCGTGTGTTTCAACAGACTTTCGGCATTCCAATGGGGACTAACTGTGCAGCCCCTTTTGCCGATTTATTCTTTTATTCGTATGAAGCTGACTTCATACAGAGCCTTCTATAGAGAAAAGAGAAAAATATGGCTCAATCTTTTGGTTTCACGTTCCGCTATATAGATGATGTTCTTTCACTGCATAACTCTAAATTTGGATACTGTGTTGACCCCATCTATCCAATTGAACTTGAAATTAAAGATACTACAGAAACAGAAAGGTCTGCTTCTTACCTAGACTTACAGCTAAAAATTGACAGTAAGGGCGGGTTAAGAACAAAAAAAAAAACAAAAAAAAAACACTTTCCCAAACCAAAATGCGCTTTGTTCTGTATTGTTCAATCCCTCTCCCTCTTGTATAAATAATTTTCCCTTTTATTAATCGTTCTGTTTCTGTTGACAAAATCGATGCATTTGAGAAATGTAAAATTGTGGATTTTTTCAATCTGCACATTTTTTATATGATCAATGAAATGTAGTAAAAATAGTGCGGTCGACATATATTTATTTGGTGTATTGTAAGTACATTTCGGAAATCTCTCGTTTGCCCACGGTAATTTTCTACTTAACCGTTACATATATTTCATATATTTTATCTAGATATGAACATATCATTTCACTTTTAACACCCAGGACAAATGCACACTTAAATTTTAGAATAAAATGTAAATATAAAAAGGAATATCATAATCTGTGTACACAAAAAAAATTAATATCAACCCAATGAGTTGTTTTACTATGTTTTCCTATAAAACGCATTAACCTTTTGTCGAGGAACAGAAAACAATGCATGTAACATTTATAGTGGTAAGTTTAGTATTGATGCATCTAGAGTCTTTCTGTTTGGTCAAGCTTTACATCATTGTAAGCACAGTCAGTTTGGTCATGATGATAAAAAGCTTTTCATCATTGTAAGCGTAATAAGACCACTTTCTGTATTTCAGATACGTAAAGAACGTTACCGCCAAATGCGTGATTTATTGTACAATACTGAAAAGGTTAAACATATCAGAAACCAGTTCTATGTCTCCAATAAATTTTCGAATGATGAATCATTCGATGAATTGCGCTCTGAAATATTTAAATATGGCAAGTCATTAAACAAGTATGCTGTTAAAATTCCATTAAAATGGATCCGACTAGAAAGGGCATTAGATGTCGTACGAGCTGCTGACTGCAATGTATTATCTTTTAAAGACGTGCTTAAACTAGCATCACAATGTGCGATTGATACTGACAAAGATGTTTATGATTTTTTGAAATATCAGCATAACATTGGAAACATCATTTATTTCGAGAATTTAACACCATTTGTTATTTTAAGTCATAAATGGTTAGCAGATGTATTCCGCTGCATTGTGACGGTGCAGCTTAGTGATAGTATCAGGTTTGATAAAGACTGGATGGAATTAGAAAGAACTGGAAAACTGTCAGAAAATCTAATCATAAATTTATTTCTGAAAGACCCTACTTTGGGGTTTAATAAATACAGAAAACAGATTGTAGCCGTTATGGAACAGTTCAATACTTTAGTGAAACCTTCAGTTGTACTGGAAGCCGGAAAACAAGAAAAGCTTACATCATATTATATGCCGTGTATGATCAAAGAATCTCAACCTGTAAAAGATCTTGAGAAACTTACTAACTTTAAACCCGAGGCGTATGTGAAATCGCCCTGGTTATGCGTCTTATTTGACTTTTTGCCGATATCATACTTCAATCACATTTTGGTTTATTTCATACAGAAATACCCTTGCCGAGAAATTGATGAGGGACCTGCCATTTTTCATGATATGGGCGTATTCTACTTAGATTCATATAAAAGACAGCAACTGATTGTATGTTTTTCAAGAAATAAAGTTGCTATCCAAATTTGGCAATTAAAGAAATATCTAATGGCAAAAGGTTCCTATAACACAATGTTGAACGACATAAGAGGCGTAATTGAGAATTTAAGAAGGAATTGCAAGTTCAGTTCTCCAGTACGTATTTTGGCGAAATGCCCGGATGGAGATATTCACTCACAAGCAGGACAAATTACCAAGGAAGAATTGGATAATATTCAATGTGACACATACACTTGTGAGGATAACAGTCATGGACAGGCTACTCACAAGAAGGAAATTATTCTGAACACGTGGCTTGAAAATTTCATTCAGGTAAGAGTTTCCTTTAAAACGGTAACCTTGATATTTATCTGAGGTATTTGGCACATAAGTGCTAAAGTTGGAGTCAACGATTCTGTTCTTTTTGTTTTCGTTTCGCATTTTTGTTTCGAATTCGCCTTGTCTCGTTGGACTATGCATTTTGTATCTCTCTCCCGAAAATCTGCGATTCTACCTGAGATTAAAAGTTAAACTAACTACGACAAGTATAAACACCCAGCGTCAGTCGAGCGATGATCGCTTTGGAAGTACAAATGAGCCCTTAAAGGTGCATAATTTGATAAAAGCTATTTAACTGTGCTACAGTAAATGTACATACGATTTGTTTTAACAAAACACCGTTGAAACATGCATGAGAATTTCTGCTTAATAGGAAATGTAATATAAAGAGTAGAAAAATCATGACTGTCAGCCGTTTCAAAAGGTTTTTTCGAAAGCATGTAATCTATCCAAAACTTGCAGTTAATTCTCCATATTTATTCGTCATTGGTAATTTTGTATTTTGAAACCATTGGGTCGATACCTCTGCTGGTGGACCAGGAGTCTCCGAGGGTATATACCAACCCAGTTGTCAGACTTGTCTGGCATGGATTTTTTTAAACAATGTTTTACTGAAATTTTGCTGCATTCGTTTAAATTCTAAAGGCCTGAAAATACGGAAAGGCCGCGAAGAGTATTGCACTTGGTACATTGTAGATGTATTACCCTCGGACGTGGCTACCCATTTCGATTTGTTTGAATTTTAGTGCTTCTTTTACTATGTTTTGACCTTGGACTTCCCATGTTTTGGTTCTAATGCTACTGATTAGAGGTTACTCCTGGAAATGTACATATAGCATACGTAAGTTCTTTATATTTATTCAACACTGCATGAGAATCTGGTCACAACACTGTTTTGTTAAGGAGTTCGTGGATTCAAAGTCTTTGTTCTATTTGTTTTAGTTTGTTTCGAATTTGTGTTGTCTCTTTGAACTATGCACTTCTGATCTCTCAGAATAATCGGTGTTTTGTTTATCACTTTTATTACGATTCATGAGACTTCAAGTTAAGTTTTCTGCACACGAGAATGTCCATGATGTCAATAGATGATGTTCGAGATATGTTCCCCTAAAATAGTAAACATTTTGTTAAAAAAATGGACGAACAATCCGATTTTTCAGTAGATAAGATTTTTTATATTTTGTTAACCACAAAGATGTATGGTAAAATTTACCGTTTTAAGGTTATAAGGGTCTAAGTGGCCTAAATTGCAATTTTCTCTGTCCATCGTGTTACTGTAACCAGAACATTAGTGAATTGAAATTAATATTAATCATAATATCCATTTGTTAGATTTTCTTTATCAACGGTCTGCTGTCGTTATTGTTGCGTTTTGGAACACTTCAGTTAAAAATATCGTAATCGTATCACGCAATTAACTGTGTTAGTGTTGACCTGCTTAAATAACTTTCATATCTTATTTGTAGGAGAACCTTAACAGTCAACTTGAAAATTCAGGTTAGTAATAGAGCAACATTATTACCAGCTTTGATGCTTATCCTTTGTGAGCACCTGATCCCACTCCTGTTTTGTAAAGGAGTCCGTGGATTCCAAATCTTTGTTCCTTTTGTGTTTGTTTTATCTTTTTGTTTGTTTCAAATTTGTCTTGTCTCTTTGGATTGTACACTTTTGATATCTCATATGTGTATCTTAAATTAGACTTTGATCAGTAAGGATTACTACCATATAGAACTTTAGAAGCTCTAAAACTCTAAATATTTATCAAAATATGGGTATTGAAATCAACAATTTTGAAGACTTGTGTAAAGATTCCTGTGTTTTGTTAAACAAAATGGAAACCCAAGATATAAATATTTGGTTTTAGGTAAAAAGATGTCTTTCTTTGTTTCATAAAACACAGCTTGTGCTACAAATGTGCTTATAAGTGCAGTGAAGGTGATATTGTCAAATGCTGGACTTTCTGATTGACAACATTTTTGTAGAGTTGATAGCCTAGTTTTTCAACAGACAGTTGGCATTCAAATGGGCACAAATTGTGCGCCCCTACTAGCTGACTTTTTTGTACTCGTATGAAGCAGACTTCATTCAGGGACTCCTGCGAAATAACAAAAAGAAATTGGCCAGATCATTTAATAAGTCATACGATAATTGAAAAAAAGTTTCCCAACGTTAACCATTTTCATAACAATGTCGTCTCCTCGTTGACGGAAATAGGAAGAAAATACGAATCTCGGTCGGAGCAGGTTATGATATTTCTTGATCGGCAATCTTCGGGTCAAGGTGGATGATAATATTTAGGCTTTCGGCAATGTTCCGGTCTATTAGGAAGATAATTTCAAACTTCGTGTTAAGTGGGGTGATAATTTAGGCATCCCGGTATGTTCGGGTAAAGTAGGGTGATAATTTCAAACTTCGGGTTAAGACGATTGATAATTTTATACATAGTCACGTGTTGCTAAAGAAGGGGAGGGGCTTTATTAGAGTTAGTAAAAATTAACAAATGCTGCTTGTCCAATGAAATGAAGGGAGAATGCTAGAAATTTGCATGAAGTATAATAAATATAATTCACCTTCTTTTTGTGGCTGTTTTGATGTTGACTTGTTAACACAGGCAAATTCTGCATTGCTGTTTCCACTATCATCTTATAATAGAATTAATTTAGAATAGCAATATAAAGTCAGTAAATTCAAGCAAAGTCATTATTTTTTTTTACAAAAAACGTTGCATTTTGGAATTTCTCTTGAACATATATATGTTTCAAAATGTATTTGTCAACCTAACTTCAAATTGGTTTCATTTAAAGTTGTATTTTGTTTCGTTCAAGTTATTTTCTGTTTACGACGCGAGGAAGTCATCAATTTTGCAAAATACATAAAAAAAAACATTATAACTAGAAAGGAACACTCGAATTACAGTATTTTGTCGAAAAAATGTCAATTATGGTAATTTTTAGCCCAATTTTATTAATATTGGACTTGTAAATATTGCAAATTAAATAATTATTACCCTAAAAAATTTTTAAAGCAAGCAAAGAGCATATATGGGATAAGGGAGGGTATAATCGGTTGAGGGTTATAAATCTGAAAATCAACATTATATTTTAATCAATGATTTCTAAGCATTTAATTGAAACAGACCAAAGAAAATCAATGTTAATTCAAATTTAACTTGTTTAAATAGTTGAAACAAACGTACCGGTGACTTATCCTTTTAGTAGGTTTTAACTTTAGCGTTGTTTTTTAGACAACAAAGAATGAAAACGCTGGAACAAAAAATCTTGGCGATTCTTTTCATATACTACAAGTATATTGTTCCTTTTCCTCAGTGATTTGTCAATTATTTAGGCAGTTATTAAATTTAGTTGTACTTGAATACGTTTGCACATTTACGGCCCAAGATTGGCAGTTTTCTCCTGTCCATGAGTCAAACTAACAGATACATTAAAAAGACATAATGTTCGATTTTGCCAATTGACAAAATACAAAATAGTTAGTCATATATTCGATAATTATATCCATAAATATAACAAAATTATACAGTTTCAGATTTTTGTGATTATACTTTTGAAAATAATTCAAATATGATTTAAACATTCATTTTTTTCAAAA
>JAULBM010328302.1:0-13159 GCA_032357055.1 Geukensia granosissima | reverse complement strand
TGAACACCTTCTGCACAACAGTTCTTTCCATAAACAATACCAAAAGGCGGGGGACCTTGAGCGCTGCTCTATTTTATATTTATTTCATCAGTATGGCAAAATTGGTTATGTAGTAAATTTGGGTTTTCATTATTGAAAAACCTGTGAACCGTTTCACATAGTAGGCATAAAATCCTGTGAACCATTTCACATAGTAGGCATAAAATCCTGTGAACCGTTTCACATAGTAGGCATAAAACCTGTAAAACCTTTCACATATTAGGAATAAAAACAGCAGTCAGTTTGTATATTATCTATTAGTTTCTATATGTTTTTGTGGGGGTTAATCTTTAGACATCTTGTCCATCCATTTTAAAATTGAATACTAGACAATATTCTTCAGAATAATTCCTTCTTTCACACATTTTAGCTTCTAATATTTTTTTGCTTTCCTCCTTTATTGAAAAAAATAATAATCTTTTTAAAGGAGTAGGTACTTTAAGCCCCATATTTGGCTCAAATTTCAGATTTTGTGCCACAACAATAAGATTTTGTAAAAATACTGTTTAATAACTGTCTTAATAATTTATAACTTATTGTAATATAATTTTTATTATTTCAACAAAGTGACAGGGCATAATTGTCCTTTTCAACAAGAATTTAACATTTTCTATAAAAATATTAAACTTTTGGAAATCTTCTGCTTAAAAAGATAATGATCACACAAAAAAAATCACAAAGATTGATTGATTGATTGATTGATTGGTCTTTAACCTCACGTCTGCAGTATTTCAGCCATATGGTGGCTTGAACATACATAATATTTACTAAAATGAACTCAAAATAATATATGCAGTACTAAAATGGTTAATTTGGTCTTTTATTGTGCAAAGTGTGGTTCTGATGTGTTTGTTGAGATCAATTTTAAAATTTTGAAAATTATATCAAATTAAGTAATTTCCTTGTATTTTCATACTTAAAAGCAATTTCTGTATACCATGTCTGTTGTAGAACCAGTTAAACAATAAAAAAACAAATGTTTTTTTACAGATATTATTGTATGTAAACAGTATTATTTAATAGATATTTTTTACTTTAAGACAAATTTTGGGGCAAAAAAATGAGCCTAAACGACCCTTGCCCTTTATTATTTAATTGTTATTAATATTGTAGGTGGCAGCACCTCCACAACAAGATATTCCAGTAGTACTGTAAGTATTAAACACTGGTATTTTATTGTACAAAATTATTCTTCAAAATTTGAAAAGACTTGGAAGCTGTTTTCAATTGAAGAAAATTAATAAATCTTAACAAAGAACCCTATATAAGAAATTACAATAAGTCATCGTGGTTGACAAATATTTAAAAAAAAACATTGTGTAGACAGGAGTTTTGAGTTAACTCAGTATTCCTACCAATGATTCATATCAAATTTTCCTTAGTTTTTAGGTCAATTAAAATAATTGCAAGATTTTCATCCCAACATGCCCCTAAAAAATATGACAAAATAAAAAAATTGGGGGCGAGGCATATTTGAAAATATTTGTTAATAGTCACAATTTCAAGAATTTATTTATCCAGTTCTGGTCTGGTCTAGGTTTAATAATTTTTACTGCATATCTTTGTAAAGTTAAGCACAAATTTTAAACATTAAATAATCTTATAAGGTTGTTTGTAGGAAATATCTGAGATAAAAATAAAAAATCAAATCATCCCACCCGCCCCACTTTTATTTCCAGAGATGGATGAAAATCAAGTAAAGTTTATTTGACCTTATAGCCCTTTATTCTCAGAAAAGATTTTTTTTTGGATTCCAGATTATATTTATAGTTTACTGCAGAACACTTCTAAAATATTCACTTATAAATTGTCTTGATTGAAAACAAAAACAGCTTCTGAATCTAAACCAATATTAGTGAAGTGGTCCTTGGATAGTACCATGGTGCTGACCTAGTACATTCTTCAAGTGGTTGATAGGGGAGACATGGTAGGCCCTATCATGCTTTTTAAGGGAGAGGCTGACAGGTTATAATTTGGAAAACCTGGCTGTGAACTTAAGTTGTTAGTGTGTTTGAAAATGCAACACTCTGCACATAAAAGAGTCCTTTTTGTTGATTTGTTAAAGAGATGGCCTATATTGTTGCAACTACAGACTCAATTCATTGACTGTTTCCATTCTTCCTATTTTCCAATCACATTTGAAAACCATTGCCCATCTGTGTCCCTTTCCACCCTCACTTTTTGTAATTAAGATTATTGCTGGTTCCTGTGTTTTTCCTTTGATCATACTGAATGGTTATTCTATTATCATGTGACTATGCTGGTATGAAAAATTATTGATGACATTGTTCTTTGATGTCATACAGGAGATGACATCACTGACATATTACAATTGGCAGTCAACAGATTATCTCTAGTCATCTTTATTAATATTTTGTATCCCTCATGATCAATTAATTAATTTGTAATGATTGTTTAAAGGTGGATTTACAAAATCAAAATTTGTTATCAAACCTACTTCAAACTTTACTTCTGCACCTAGCTGTTTCCAAATCAAGTTTGATTGTGTTTACACCTTATCCAATATGAAAGACAACTCTTCCAACTCTTAAACAATATTTGATGGAGATTAAACATGTTGGATGAAGTGTATGCACAGCAAAATTCTGAAGTCACGTACATGAGCAAGTTTGTTGAAAAATCTTGAATGTTTTAAACACACCTTACTTGGTCTATGAAACAGTTGCCAGTGGATATAAAACACTCAATCAAAGCTAAAACCAAGCTTACAATATCAGCTTCATGGGCAAATATCAATAGATATGTTACACTCAACACATTCAACAGTTTATAAAAAATACAGAAGTCATTACTTATATTGTATATATTTAAAAGACAAGTGTTGAAGTGTGAATTGTCCAAAAAGGAGGGTAATACCATAATTCATACAAATAACAGAAATGTGACCTGATGATGTCTTTACAACTACTATGAAATCTTAAATCAAAGCCTTAAGTTTCCTTCAATTTAAACAAAAGTTTTACTGTGTCTTATGTTGGTATATTAAATCCTTAATCAGATGTTTTTTACTGGGTTCTGACACTACTATAGATACAATAGAGTTGTCTCCCTTGTTACACAATGTAAGTTTTTGCTTTGTATAAGTTCCATTGCTATTTAAATGTCAATTTTATTTTTCAGATAAGAATTAAAGAGTTCAGCTGCTAAGGTATGAAATGCCGGTAAGACGTCCAAAGCCAAAGGAAAACATTTACGTGGACAACCCTCTTAACAGGCGCTTGGGGAGGATGGGTATGGCTATGTGGCGCCCAGGCCTGAGAAGACCCAAAGATCTCCTAAGATAAAGCACCTCCAAGAGACTCGTCTTAGGAGATCTAGGCGTCTCCAGGTCCCGACACCATAAGCTGTGGCTTTAGACCAGACATAGCAGTCCAAAGTTTTTTTAAAAAGTTTAATATCTTTGTCGAAACTTCTCTGGGGCATATTGATATCATCCAGCATAAAATTTTGAAAACATTACTTTTGAGATTTTTGAGATTTTCCGCCCCTATCCAACCCGCAATTTTTCCAATGGCAGTCTAAAAGTTCCTCCCTTTTCGGTCGCTTTGTTACAGTCTACATACTGATTTATTGTTTGCTAACTTGTTTCCGCACACCATTATGGTCGTAGGTGATTCAAACTGCATTATGGGTGTTTCTCTTAGCGAATCCATTTCAGGAATGATTGTCATCTGTCATCTTCTTTCATAACTATCTGTGCAGTAGGGTAAACATTCCTTGCAACATCGAAAACAAAGGCGTCATTGTTACTAAAGTCATCCGAAAATGTGCGAACAATATCATTAATCGGAACACCTCTACATCTGTTAATCAAATAATAGATGTAGTAGTATCCACACGCCTTCGAATCTTTACTTTGCAGACTCTTATCGTTGTGTTGAAGAGTAAAATTGTCTCTAGTAAAAAAGTCACCAAATTCCTTAACATAGAAAGACGGGTTGCTTCCATAGCTGTCGAAAAAACCATAAAAAGCTACCCAATGTATTCTAGGGTCCCGCTTTCTATCTGTATTAATGATGAATGCAGTAGGATATGTTTTCGTCTGCCGAAAATAAACCCCTTACAGTCCGTGTTAAAACTGGGTCACAATTCACAATACAACGTAAATGATTCGTATCCACCAACAAAATGCCTGCTGCAAACCCATTGCCATGCTGGAGGGTCATAATCGGCTGCTCTATCTATCATTGTCAACCATTTCCTGCGAAGTTTCATGTTTTCGGCCTTGGTTGGGAAGGGATATAAACAACTCCTGCCATTATGTATGCTTTTTAAAGTTTGTTTTCCTTGTGTCGGACTTGCAACCCGGTACAACACACCAGTTTTTACGTTTTCCGCCCTTCTTCTTGTCTCTTTCTATGTCAATCGGATGATGTCGTTACAGTCTACATACTGATTTATTGTTTGCTAACTTGTTTCCGTCCTGAATATGCATGAAATATTTGCCACTGGACGTTAAACAACAATCAATCAATCAATTCTGTGGTTTCCGGTATCTTTGGATTTAAAAGAGTTGTCCCCCATTTCCACTTACAAATTATTACAATCTTTATTTTATAATTGCGCATTGATAGACTTATTTTTAAAATAATTCTTGATAAATATTGTGGATTTTGCGTCATATTAATTCTAAAAGAACAAATATGAAAATAATGTCAGAAAGACACGATTTGTTTATAACAAATATTCAAAACTTTAAAGCCAAATGTAAGTACGTTGAAACCGCTTTTCTGGATTTACCTGCATTAGATACGTAAAGAGGTAACAAATAAGAAGATTCGGTCAAACATGATGACTTTTTAGTTACATTTAACTGAAGTTATACAGTATGACGTAATACACGCTGATAAGCTAGAAAAAAAACACAGTTCAAAATTTCCAATGTTAAATTAATATGGAAAATTTAGGTATGCTTTATGCAATTTCAAGTAGTAACCTCCGAAGATCAGGGAATTTTAAAATTTCAATGTTCGAATGATGTTAACTTTATCTTCGTATCCCGGAAATATCTAAGAGCATAAGATCTCGTGCAAAATTTGTCATGTTCAACATATTGCGATACTTTTCGGCAACAATTGCGGATTAATTATGGGTTACGATAATTGGGAATTTATTTTGAAATGATAATTTCCAATTTTTCATAAAATATGAACAAAACATTTGTTTATGAAAGCAGGTTGTTTTGATTTTGTTTTTATTTATGAGAATTATTTTGTTTGATAGTGTACTTTTCTTTGTGTTCATTTCAATCTCTTTAAACTGAAACTGAATTTTTAACCAGTATGTTGAATGTATGTGTAGGCGTCAGAACATAAACACGTTCATTTTCAAACACATTTATCTTTTGTTTTGGTCGGGATCATGATGTTTGCAATGTGTATTCTTTGTTTTGTAAATTGAATACAGTATTTACATTGTAAGGAAAGAAAACTAAACTGTAGAAGCTATCATGGTTAAAAACGCTTTTTATAGATGCATGGCTGTCTCGTGAACAGTCAGGCCACATCTTCTATTATTATATTTTGTCATATTTTACCCTATATTATTGATTACAGAAATTAAGGAAATTAAAACCACGAGTGTAAAAAAAATATAATGTCTCGAGAAAAATCACGACAATCAGTTCCCTTCCTTCTTATCTTTTTTTCTAATACTTCTGGTGAGAGGTTACTCCTTGAAATGTACATTATCTCATTTAATAGTTGTCATATTTCTTGAACATTGGTACACCTGATTTTTCGGCCAGAATGTCTTGATCTTAAAGTATAAACTTTATAATTGAAAATCATATTTATACTTAATAATTTGCAATTTGTTGTGTTGAAATTATTTTCTTTAAAGTTTTCAAAGTAAACAAACAAAGCAGTTTGTTGTTTGGCTGTTGAAAAATCTTTTTCCTTGGGCTTGCATGTTTCTTAATTGTTCATTCATTTTTGTCAGTTGTGACAATCTGACGAATTGAATGATTCTGCTGGATTATTTTATGCCAGGGCTGATAAAACACATGAAGATTCAATGTCTGAATATACAGGTTCCATGCTGCATATGACTATTACGCTAAGACGATGAATTAAAGAGAAGCAAGGATCAAGAACCGCGCAAATGCGTTAATAAAGAGCAGCGGAAAAATTTGAAATATAAAATTAAAAAAGGAATTCGAAGATATTAAAGGGACATTTTCAATTATTCTACAAAGGCAATATGATTCAGAAGTTAATTTTGATATTTATTAACATTAACATTTTTCACTTTGAAATGATAAAATATAAAATTTTGTATACAATAGCATTAATTTCTACTGATCAATCATGTACAGAATTATACAATCATAACCACAGCACAAAATCGACAAATTATATGACACAATACACCATCATTACATTTTCTATAGGCACAATCAAATACTTGAGCTGGATTTCTATCTTTTTCTTTCAGTCACTTTTATAATAAGTCTTACAGCTACATGAGGCTCCCATTAACCTTTCATTTTTATTAGCAACCGCGTAAACGAATGAGTTCATGGGAGTTTAACCTAGAAATAATAGTTAAATCAACCATCTCCATAACATACAAATAATAGTTAAATCAACCATCTCCATGAATTTCAACTTTATGATTTTTCTAGCATGATCAGTCAAATTATTGGAGCAAATTTTATCATATTTCGTTTATAATGAATAATTGTTCAGTAAAGAATGGCAAATGATTGTCACCATCGTCTACTGATTTCAAAAGGCCTTCCAATGTATTTTTTATATATTAGATCTATGCAAATAATTGTTTAGTATGTTTTTAATTCAGCACTGTACACTCCTGATTCGCTTGTCTTTTGCGGCTTCCGAGAAAATCGTTGAAAATAACTGTTAAAACTTTTACTAGAAGGAGCTGACGGTAAAGACACAGTAAAACGACGAACAGCGCGCTGTTTTTGGCTGATGCAAAATATCTTGGAAAATAGCACTTTTAATCCAATTCGGAATGTTTTGTTTATATAGAAATATATTATTGGATTAGTTCCACTGTTGCTGAATGCGATGAAATGAAACAAGAGCCACATTATGTGAGCATACATATGATTATAAAGCGAGGGGTGATAGTCTCCATAAATTGTAAGCACATGTAGCGGTAGCCAGGTCAATGCATATGTTATCACAACAGCAAGCAACATCTTTAATGTCTGAAAAAGAAATGAAAAGTAGTTTGTAGATAATTCTGAAAGCTGGATTTGAAAAATATACCTTCTAGTAAATAAAATGTGAAATGTGAAGATCTGTCTGTCCAAATATGAAAAGATTACCTTGTACTGTTTTAATTTTTCTCCCCAATAGATTTTCTATTTCAATACGTAAATACGGCCCGGGGCAATAATCTTATCTATTCATAAGACACTGAAAATATATCCATTTGGTTTTAATTTTATAGATACAGCCAAGGTTTGCCATCCAGTTAAATACATTGTAATTAAAAAGTGTTTCCAGTTAAAAGGTAAAAGTATTGGCCTTTAAAAAGGTTCTAACTGTGCAAGCAGTTCATGAAAAAAACATTTTTTGCATATTTCTAATAGGGTTCTATATAAAACTAAGTTCGGCTGAGGTGGCCATCTTGGTTGGAGGTTGGAAATGCCGGACACAGGTCAGGTAAGGTGAGGTGAGCTAAAAATGAAAAGATTTGGGTTAAATGTCATAAAGACTGCACTCCGACCGTGTGAAAAATAGAGAGGTCTCCACAAATCTTCAAACAGGGTAGAATACCACTAATTTGGAAAAGCTCTTAATCGTCCAATGTAAAAAAAATCGTGTATACGTAAAATAATACTGCTCTTACCTAAATATTTAAAAAATGGCTACCTTGCAAATAAATTCACCTGAAGATGCTTGTACTATATGTTTTAGATGGATGCCTTATACGAAATGTTTTCTATACTCTTGCTCATAAATATGGAATATTTTTATTTTCGACCTTACATTAGAAATAGGTATGGCTAGACAATTCGTATGAGGAAATGGCAGATAATGCTTGCAGGATGATGTTTAATAATAAACCTAGATGAAGCAAAACACTTGAAAGGATTCTATACAAAATTGGCATTTTTTCACCAAAATGTGGGTTTCAGAACTCATAAAACTAGCAATCGGACAAAAATCTTAAATCGGACACTTTTGTAGCTTGAAGTAAAATAATGAGATTTGCCTGAAGACTTTTGCCGTTCTGGCTAATAGTTTTTGCATGCAAGTTTCCAAAGTTGAATTTTTTACTCAGAAAATGCCAATATTCCATATTTATGAAAGCTTTTTCGTTTGAGAATCTGTAAGTATATATAATATTGACACCCTAACTCAAGTTATAGTGAACGACGTGCTTAGGAATTATATTTTCCCTGCACTTGAGAGAAGGGACAGAAAAATGAAGCGTCATTTTTTTTCTAGAGACACGGGAACGAAACACAATATATGCATAATAGAAAATAACAATGCAAAATACTATAATACGAATAAAACATTGGCAATACGGGGCGAAACAGCTAGGGGGACAAATGTGAATGATAAGGGTAAGCCGTTCTTGCCCACTGCATGACTAAATTTTCAAAACCAGTTACCAATATATGTCAGTCCGACATATAGGCAGGCCCGCGGATTTTGATTGTATTCTCGGTGTTGTGCAATACGTTTTAAGGTCACGACACAGCTTAAAAAATATGAGAGTAGATTCTACTTCCAAGTGGAGAATTTTAGCAGACATTTGACGTAAAAAAGCTTCGCAAGAAGAAAAGATGTTTATTTACCTTGAGAACGAATATTTCATACCGGTCAACAGAAGCCCTTTTGTAAGTTCTGGAGTAAGTAAGTTAGATTAAATACGTTGAAGCTTATTTTACTCAAAGTATCAAACTTAAGGTTCGTTTCCGTTGGATGTGAAAATATATTCCACAGCCTTCATAATAGTATGAATAGTTTGGCTGAGTTAAAATTGTTCCCTAACCAAATACCATTTCTATATCTAGCGACCAATTCAACAATAGATCAATACTTGCAACCTCCTTATTAGTACTAAGATAATTAATGGTTGTCCAAAAAGTCGGCCATAATTTTACAAATATCACTTTATTTTTCATTTAAAATGTGCAAAATGTCATTCGAGGATGGGTGCCATAAATATCATAGCTTAGACTGTGTAATAACAAACGAAACTGTTGATACCCTAGTGAGTTTTCTAATAAATAAAATGATAAAATGAAATTTATGAATAAACATAGAATCTTACACCATCTAAAATACGAGACGACGAAATCTCAGACACCCGAGGGTATGATTTCAATCGTTCTCTGACGAGACTTGCCGACTCAGAGAACGATAGAAATCTTACCCGAGGGTGTCTGAGATTTTCCGTTTTGTATTTTCGGTGGTGTTTGATTCTTTTTCTCACATTTTATATCGTAAATACACATAAAACTAGCTGAACGCCATTGTTTACATTATGCAATGTCACAGACACTGAGCGCGTGCAAAAGTTTGCGCTTTTAAAAAATTTGATGTGTTTCACAATTGAAATACTACAATAAACGTTAATTCAGCATTTTATACTTAAATTGGCCAATAATAATTCCCCAAAGGAACTTTAATCACAATTTAATCGATATTATGGTAACTATCAAGGATTCGTGAATTTAGTGGGAATAAATGCGTGTAGCTTGTCTTCCACCCCGGTGTAAGACAGAAATATCGAACCCTGGAAACCATGGATACCATTGTCCCAGATGTGAGAAACTCTTGTCTGTAATATTTTGGCGGGATTATACCTTTAAATCTGTGATGTTACACTTCGTATAATGTTTTGCAATTTCCCAAAAGGAATAGAAAACTTATAACATATTTTGTTTATTGTTTTTTCTCTTTTCTATTGATATTGATAGCAATTTTATATTTTTGTGAAAAAAATGCGATTTAAGGTATAGAAACCAGAAAGACACAATGCACATTTTACATCCGTTTTTGTTAAATAATTCTTTAATAGCCAAATTAAACTGCGTGGACTTAAATTCATCAGACTCACATGGGGGCTAAAAATAGTATGATCAGTCAAACTTTACGGATTTTACGTCACATTTATTGGCTAAATGGAATATTGTTTATACAATTCATGAGGTAATGAGCGCCGGTAACTTTAAGAAGCTATTTTTAGTGAAATGATCTGAGATTGATAAAAATATGTTAAACAAGTTCAAATATTTACTGTTTTAATGCTAAATTCAACGCAAGGAATGAAGCCACAAAAACATTGAAAAGACAGGTTTTCACTTAGTTACGATTTACAAGTGAAACTCATTAGTGACTATTGATTCATATTGGTTTATCGTTTATTAAAATGTTTACAGTTTCGTTCAATGAAAAAAAATAAATTATCTTTTGACTGTTCAGTAGTCAAAGTCTTAAGCAATCAAAATATGACAAAAGATTATTTAATATTTTAACAAAGCACGCTGCAATAAAGGTTTGTATACGTGAGAACATGATAATCTCCATCTTCATGAATAAGATCAAGACAGATTCGAGATCTATTCATGAAGAAAGAGATTATCATGTTCTTACAAATTTAGAACAACGTAAAGAGATCAAGATATTTTATGGTATAATTATTATTTGATTGAGTTCAATTTAAAAGTTTGGTCAGTATGGAAACTAATTAGGAGCTATACTTTCGCAATAAAATGTATGAAACTTATTTAAGTGCCATGTTACTTATAAATACTCAAGTGAGAAGATCGGTCATTTTTTCTGTCGTTATTAGATAATGGTTCCAATATAAAGTATTGTTTCCTCAGTGGGATTAAAGAGTGTTTTGAATGAAGAAATTTATTTTCATTTGAATATAGAAAAAGTTATCTCGGCCACTATGATATGGTATGATTTTGTCTCTTTTTTGACTGTAAAAAACATGTTATTCATTACAATGTTCAACTGCAAATCTGACAAATAAATTAATGGAAAAAAAACCTTTAGCATTTCGTTAACCTTGGCATTTATGTGATAACATTATTCAAACACCAAACCATATTAAAATTTACAGGAATGAAATGTACCTATCAAGTTAAAAATAGATCATGCTGCATTAAGTTTTAACAGAAATTCATAATTGTGGCATGTTGCTAGAATTCCAAGTACTAAATCGGTCCCTATGTTAATTCCATAGGGGGGTAGCGATGAACAATAATTTAAATAAAATATTTATAAGCTGTTTCGGATTTTCTTTTTCACTGAAATGTCTGGTATATATAGTGATTTTCAATTCTAGTCAGTTTAATCTATAGGTTCGCATTGCTTTTCTTTGCGAAAAATCGGGTCAAAAATGGGGACGTCCAATTCTATGAAAAATCCCCGGGGTACCCTCAAGGCAAACGCCTGTCTCTTGTGTCTTTTATCATCAAATATTCATCTTGTGCTTAATTTATTTTTTGATTGTAAAGAATGCTCTTCCAATGCAATTTGTAATTATTTCTGTATTAACCAATCGTAAGTAAGTGTGACATTTTTTCATGTACTATCTTCTTATTATAAAACGGCTGCGCCCAGTAAATAAAGTTTTACTCCATTGAATCCATAAATGAATGTATGATATGATATGGTAACTTGAGTTAAGAATAATGCTAAGTGTAGCAATACATCTCGGCGTTTAAGATTGAATAGATTTATTTTTCCATATTTATCATCAATCATATCTGCGTTATGATTTTGTAATTGAAACCGATAAAGTTTCTGTGTCATAAACCTGTTACAATTCAATGTAAATCGAGCCATATCTTAATGATAGCAATACACAGACGATTTCAGTAGTATCAAATGCAAAGTTATTGTTCTACATCTCAACAACTCCCATCAAACCTGCCAATAAATATTGCGTAATTATTGGTACTGAATGCGATAATCTAGTGTGAAACAGTAGATAATTCATCCATCGATAACGCTATTATTCCAACAAAACGTTTTGTAATATCAGCAGACGATTGATGTGGGGATACTAATTTACAAACCGGTTTCGGATGTATTCGTGGTGTTTCAGCACTTTATTTTACTTGATGGAATTTTTGCGCGGGTGGTGGTCTAGTAGTTGCATTCTTCTGTGACTCATTTGACTACTTGAAGGAAAAACATCACTCACAAAAAAGTTTACTAATGTTCTATAAAGATTGTGAATTTTGTTATGATATGAGTACATTAAAGGAGAAGCATGTAATCATAAGCATAGTTAAAAAGAACTGTAATCCAATCAAATCGAAACAGGAAGCCAAATCCGACGGTAGGGGAACATACTAAGTGCAAAACTGGATATCCCATATCAGATTTTCACAAAACTTTGCCACTATCCACCAAAATTAAAAATAGATATTTATATGAGGTTTTCTTGAATAAGTTTAGTGACATAATAATGATTGTTCTGAGAATTTGACGAATTTTGATGTAAAAAGAAGTACTGCATGTAAATTCGAAATCGGTTCCTTACAAAACATTCAGCAAATGGAATCGGAGGTTGTCCCTTTCAGCCGCGAGACGGCCGGGGTATAGAAATAGGTCGTTCGGTTTTTCCGCCTGCAGGTAGAACTCCCGATAAAGAGGCGTCTGTTAGTTCGAGCGGGATATATAAATACTCGAACTCCCCTTCTCGAGGGTTGTGGCGGGGAAAGAATAGGCACCAGGTATCTCCGTCCTGGGCGTCCCTGGTTGTGGGGATGTATAAATTCACAACCCGTCAAGAGGGAGACGTTATAGGCGCCCCGTGTTTAGGAAATGCCACGCTTTTAGCACGTTAAAAATGCCTTGTAACAGCTCATTTTAAGTGGTCACTAGGCGGCCAGTTACAAAGCTAAATTTTCCGCTCCTTTCCAACCCGCAATTTTTACAGTGGCAGTCTAAAAGTCCTTTCCTTACCAGTCCCTTGCTCACAGTCTACATATTACTTTATTGTTTAACTTGTTTTCGTCCTGAATATGCATGAAATATTTGCCACCGGACGTTTAACAACAACCAATCAATCAATCAATTGTCCCTTTCAAGTCACCAAGTCAAATAATAAAAAATAAAATTAATAATAATTTTATATACCAGCA
>JAULBM010328291.1:0-13160 GCA_032357055.1 Geukensia granosissima | reverse complement strand
AGTCGGAAGACAGACAAGACCATGGCCAACAAAATGAAACGAAAGACAAACATAGAACACACAACACTACGCTAAAAACTAAAGCTGGCGTAACACGAATCCTACAAAAAACCAGGGTGAGTTCAGGTGCGCCGAAAGGATTAGAAACTCCCGCTCCACTAGTGGCACCAATCGTGTTATTCAGTAGACTAAGGCAGTGTAAAGTCACAATCGATGTTAGTCACAACTGGTATAATCACGAGACTGTAGAGATATCCATTGTTATTTGTAAAATGGATATGTCGAACCGGTCAACCAAATCATGATTGCGACCGAAAAACTTCCAGACTGATAACTCTTTCTCTGAGAAACCCTTATCTTAGTAGTTTTCCTGTCAGCTGCAACCCTGTGTCAATAAAATCCTTGTATGAAACGCAAGCACAGGAATAGGATATCAACTGAGAAATATACACTCCGTATGCAGGTGCGACTGGAATGTTTCCAGACATGAATTGACAGTCAACAATGGGAAAATCAAAGTCATCTTTCTTACCGTAAAGATTTGTTCTTTATATTAATTACATAACCTTTTAGTTTTATTGATGCATTGCAGACGGAGACACATCCTGATATTCACGGTTGGTATGACATTGTGGCCGTTGATTCTAAAATCTTTCTCCACTATCTGATGTACCTGGTACATGAGCAGCTTGGAAATGAACGCGAGAAGGATGTTGCACTAGTGTTTCTGGACGCTACACTGCAACACGATGACAACTTATGTCACTTTGATACAGCACAAAACATAATCGGGTGCATCTTAAGAGAAATGGGATTTCTAACGGCTGCATTTTCGTCGTTCTATGATTCGTGGAAGAGAAGGCCTGACCATAATGCAGCAAAATGGCATGCGCTTATTACATGTTTTAAGTTTTTTATTGACACACATCAACTTTCAGTATAGAGGTAGAAAAACTATGTGATTAATTATCGAGATTAAAAGAGACCAGAAAAATACAAAAGCTTTTAACTAAGCTGACAAATATATCCACAGTCACAGACCAAAGATACATGAGTGACCATTGTTTTTTATTTTTGTCGTTTAGAAAAAAAAATTTTTTTTGCTAAAAGTTAAATTTTAGATTCTGTTGTTGTTTAATCTTTTGGACACAGTACAAAATGATGGAACTAACGAAATTAGTATATGGCAGCACTATTTTAGAACTTTTTTTAAAACGGTTTTGGTCTTTAATTTTAAAGGAAGGTGATACTGTATAATAAATAGCAGTTTCAAAAGGTATAACAAATGAAAGAGTAACTTTTTGTGTCGACTTCGTTTATCAGAACAACATATAGGGATCGCCCTGTCGTCCTGCGTTTGCGTCTTCGTCAGCGTCACAATTTCTAATCCTATACGACTCTAAAATGACTGTACAGGTTTTAACAAGACATTTATAGATTCTTTATTAAATCTTGTAGTGTTGCACCCCTCTCGTATTTTTTCCAGACAATAATATAATTTAGATTTTGCTGCCATTTCGACATGTAAAAAGCAGTTCTTACTGCAATGTTGACTTGTAACATGCTGAATAAGGAGACAATAATTTCTAATCCGATACTCCTTTTAAGCTATTGAACAGAAATTCACCAAACTTTTACAGAATCCTTTTCAACAGAGGTAGTATTGTATCTCTTATTTTATTTTTCCAGAAAATCAATATGTTAAATTCGGTCGCAATTTAGACTTGTAAAAGACAGTGATGAAAAGGGGTTCCATTTCTAATGTGCCACTCCTCTTTGTCCACTTAATTGATATTAACAAACTTTTACAGATTTTCCAAGGAATTCAATTCTGAATTTCTATTTTCCGATACTCTTCATTAAGCTGTCAATAGTTATTAACAACGTATATATCTCTAGGTTCTACATAACAACTTCATCTCTTACTTTAAGAAATTTAGAACACTTTTCCGAATCATGCTTCATGTAAGGAAGTAGTATCTACCACTCATTTTAACCTTTCACCTTCATTGTTTGCCTTACTAGGCAAATATAAAGTATGTGACACGTGTCTTCCGAGGAAGAGGCGATACTAAGTTAATACAGTAAGAATAATAAGGTGTATAATTCTGTGTGTAGTATGTTTTTCACTAATTACTTAAAATTTTTAATCTTGGTATTTTGTATGACAATTTAATCCTACTGCTGTACAGTTAACATACAGAACAAGTAAAAAGACAAATTTATCAAGATCTAAGATTTTCTAAACTTTTATACACATATATATGAATGGCAATTTTCATTTTTTTGCCAATGTAGTTTGGAGTGACCTTTATCAATATTGCTAGTTAAAAACGTTCTACCATGCTTGTACATAAGTATGTTTCAACACAAACATATTAGCTTACAAAAAGTCCAGTACAACCGATCTACAGAAAACGGTGCCACTGTAAGTACTATGCAATATATTAAAAAACAAAACAATAACACAAGTGTTTGAAAGTAAACTCAACAATAAATATTTAATTACTAAATATATTTACATAAACGTGTGAACCTTATCAAAAGTGGTCAAAGCATTTTTAATTCTTAAAATTCGTTTTAATGGTCCCGCAAAAATGTATACAATTCATCTAAAGACATAATCATGACAAAAACATTCTGTGCTAACATTCATAATTGTGCAAACTGATGCAGGGATCGTCAGTCCGTTTATTTGAATATTTGCAGAATTTTAGTATTGGAGGTTAGGTTATTGTTTAAAGCGGTTATAATATTGTTATGGAACCTTTTACTTCCACCGGATTTGATATTATATGTCGCATTTTGGTGCAAGATCGGATTTAAATGTACTTTATAATTTTAGAATGCTTATTGAAATATGAAAACAGTGCACCGTTTTGCAAACAGTTTACTGTAAAGGTTTCGCCCCTATAGCCGACTGAAAGTACGAATTATGGAATCGCTTTGGAAAACGCTTTTTAATTCGGGTAATAGTTTGATTTACAAAACCTGAGGTTCAAGTTGTAGCTTTAATGTATGTAGGATAATTAAAATCATGATATTTATATACATGAGACCGCAGACATATCGAACAATTCATAAATTCAATATTACGTTTATAATATTACAACTGAGGTAACAGGCATCGTTTCAGTGCAAGATATGGAAGTGTTCTAGTAAGCCGCTTTCGAAGCTCTACCTTATTTTTTTTAAATCGTAACGACGGGCGACCAGATACAGTAGTAGGATAATTGAATACAAAGTTACATAAAATTGTCAGTGAGATATATTCTGTACCAAATACATGTAGTAACACATGTTCAGCGCATGGGACATCCATGCCTGTTTGGTTTCATTCTGTAAATCATATGTAGGGTTCGAAGGGGTTTGCATGTTTCCCATATATTCCATGTTAAGGAAAGTCATCAGCTGTCGACCATTTGAATGGCGGTTCGGCACCTAAGTTAGAAAGCTTGATGGGTGTGTTCAACAAATGAAAAATTTACACCAGATTTGGTTTCAACACGCTTAATGATGCTCTACAAGAAGCTTACAATGTTATACAAATACAAATTTTGTTAGCACAAATTCATCAATATAACAATAATATATGGTTATGGCTCATAATATATGTAATGAAACAATTACATGTATATATGGAAATGAAATGATGTAACAATATAAAATCAGCACATCACATTGCTTCTTATTTTTAAACAATCTATAATACATGATCGGAAAATTTATTATAGGAAAAGAGGTCACCTGTCTCGTAAAGTTTTGTTGTTAACCCACCCTTCTGTCAATTTCTAAGTAAAAGTCTCGACCTTTCTGTTTTTGAAGTATCTTTGATTTCAAGTTGAATAGATGCTGTCAACATATTCACCAAATTTAGAATTATTCAGTGAAAGAATATCATCTATAAAGTGCAACCTGAAACCAGAAGGTAGAGCCAACTTTTTCCTCTGTTTTCGTTTACTGAATGCTCTGTATGAGCATAGCTATATATGAATAAAGAAATAACCGGCCAGAAGGGGTGCACAGTTGGACAGCCTGTTGAAACACACGCCCGCTAAACATTACAAAATGTGTCAACCAAGAAACTAACCATTCTGCAAATGTAATCTTCAGAGAACTTTTTATTAGAATCGGAGTGGTTAATAACAAAGTAAGGTTGTCCCTCCCTAGAACCAAATATCTGTACCGGCGTTTGCCATTTTTAAAACAAAACAAAGGCGAGCCGAAGCTTTTAGTATTTCCTTTGAGTTGGGAGAATAGTGGTAAAAGGTGTGATCGAGAAATCTAATGTTTTGGTTCTATATCTATTGCGTCAGGAAAGGAACTTGATTTGAGCCGACATTCTTTTCTTTGCAATTTTTTTAGAATCAAACTGTACGTATATATCGAAACAAATTGGCATAAATGAATAACGGGTAAGCGGACTGTTTCCTGAGATACTAGCATTTAAAAACTGATTTTATATACGGAAATGAAAAAAATATTACTCAAATTGCTCTTTGAGGTTTATTGTACGAAATGCCTATAGTGGAAAAAGGGAAGAAAACAGACTTGAAATTACAATTGTCTTCTCAGTTTGTACAATTCAAGATTAAACAAGAGATATTTGTCGTAACTTATTAATGGTTATCAAGTTAACTGCTTGAAAAAGCCCATTGAAGTCATTCAGTCTTCGAGATGACGTTGCTTTCAAGGATTCTCGCATTTGTAAAAGTAGGTATTTACCCCAAAAAATTCAACACAAAATGAAAATGGCCATGTTTCAGCGACATTCGGGTACACGAACCTTTTGTAACTTCATTTTGGTGATCTTAAAAGTGTTGAATTTCCCAACCCAATACCTACCGTGGTCAGTTTTGAAAAGTGGTAATTTAATTGGGGAAAGGCTACTTATACAGCACTTTACGAATGTTTCTCATTTTTACAGTTTAACTTGCTGAATTGAAGACTGCTGCTATCGATGCTTTTTATTTTAGCATTTGCAGAATACCATGTTTTCTTTGGCTGTTAATGACACGTTTTCACTACAGCCCATGAAAACGTGTTTCGTCTGATGTCTTATTTTAAGAGAACAAGGTATATCATCAATTGTGTTTGGATTTTTAAGTAGCTGTCAGAAGCAGCGAATATGTTTTTGAGGTCAGCATATCATGTTATCGCTTATAATTGTTGTACTATTAATTGTTTGCCCGTTATATCTAATACTGTTAGTTATCAATGTTTTTTATGTAGTTTTGTCACACCACCGTCCCAGGATAGGAGAGGGCTGAGGGCTAGAAAACATGTCATAAATCACCTAAATCATGCGCCTTTTCCAAGCCAAATCCATTAGTCAAGTTGACATCTTTGTGTTTTGTGTTTAACTGTTACTCGTGTTTTACATTTAAATTATTGTTTCATTTGAATGCCATCACATTTCATCTTTGAGACCTTTACAACTTGCCCAGTAGATCATGGATATTTGTTCATTATTTAAGGTTTTAGTATCTTGTAGATGTTTGTCATGTATACTTTTTGGGTGTCTGTCTCATAGACAATCAAACTACATCTTTCTATGATTTTTTAATAAAAAAAAAGGAGGTTCAGCACAGATATATTGACCTCTTTTGAAAATTCTTCGCTTTCCCGTACGCCGTTAATCTTGCACCATTTTATACATTTAAAAAGATGATAAACAAATTTTATTAAAAATTAAATCAATAAAAACATTTGCTAGTATATGCCAAATATCAGCATTACATAGACATTAATCCAAACATATACATATAGCTCATAGTTTCTGGATAGGAACTCCTACACACGCAGAATATCTTTGTTGGATTTTAAAAACATATACATGTTTCAGGAAAAAAAGATATGATTGAATGCATGCAGTCCAAAAACATATTAAAATTTCTTCTTTCCATTTTGCATTTACATATCATAAACAAACTCGCCTGGGCTTATACCATACAAAAACTTGTTACGTTTTACGCGCTTCGCCAATGATGAGGTTTGTCAGTTACCTGTCCAAGGTTCTGTCCTCCGTGTACTCCGGCTTCCTCTACCTGTAGATACGAGTGAAATATTGTTAACAGGTTTTAAAAGTGGCATTATACAACAAACAAACAAACAAACTCGAATGCTCGGCTTGTCAATGGCAACTTTGTCTCAATCGAAACACACTCTGTCAATCCAGAATCAAGATACGGAGAATTACCGATGCCGAGATCTTTGGGATTGGATTTGTCTATATAGTCGGGCGGCGGGACCTGAAAAATTTTGACTTTAATGCACCCTCTAAACACACATCTAAATTTGGTATAATTTGAAAGAGGATATATGAAGCTTGATTTAAATTGGTCGTCACAAAATTTGATCTCAAGTTTCACCCACCATGTGATCCAAAGCTAACAGACGGGAACACAATTAAGACACAGAATTAAAATGTTGCAATTAGATTAAATGGTGTCTTTGTCTGTATACCTTAATCATTTACAAATGATGTGCAAAACGCGTAACACATTTCTGAAAAAAAAACGTTAACGTAAAATTGACGTTTTGTTTAATATTAATTGAATTTAGTATATCATCCTAAAATTCTTTTAACTGTGACCTTGACCTTCATAGCACAATTTTTAACTACAAAATCAGTAAATAGTTATTTCTTAACTATTATAAAATATTTGGCTTATATTGGCAGTTTAACAACTTTTGAAATAAACTTATATCATTTCCATAGCAGACTCTCGCCTTGTTGATGTTCGTCTAAAGATGAAGAAATTTTTAATTTTTAGTCCACAAAGACATTTTCACAATTCAAACATGTTTATGTATGGAATTTGCAACAACGCCCATTTTTCTTTCTGCACGAAGTTCTTTAAAAATTGTAGGAAAAACTTTAGTTTTAACCAGGGATATTATATTTTTCAATTATCACTATGATAATTAGGAGAGCTTTAATTTGAAAACTGTTCTAGACATAAAATGCTGAATGTCTATTCTTTGATTGACATTTGAACCTTCCCGGATCAGAAAACGATCTTTGGTTCAATTTGCGACAAATTCTTATATTTTTAATCAAATCACACGATTTGCCAACATTATGTTCGTGAAGAACAAAACCTATGCAAATGCAGGTCTGCAGTGAATCGAAGAGCTGTTTGGAACCAAACTCATATATAAAATATGTGCAGCTGTATTGCAGGTCCGATATTGAATTTAATTTTCGCGTGGAATTACTGTAAGGTTTTTTTTATTGTCCGAACGTGACAAATTTCAATATTTAATTAATATTTAATTATTTAATAACTAAACAAGAATTTAGTTATATGTAGTGGTATAGATTGCAAGCCATCCACCAGTCAAAATGCCGCAGAGCGGGTATTATTGCATGCACTTAGAATTAAGAATTATTATAATCTCAACGTTTACTTGAAACACTTGAAATAGAATGAAGATTATAAGTTAAGCTGTTGGTGTACTGGACAAACTACAAGTTACAATGCTAATAATGACTGACATATTTCATTGCATTGCCAAATTGTTACTGAACTGCTAAAAAAGACTGCTAACAATATTGGTTGAGGTTGATCGGCCTTAGCTATGTTGAACTGAGGCTGCTAACAATATTGGTTGAGGTTGATCGGCCTTAGCTATGTTGAACTGATCGGCCTTAGCTATGTTGAACTGAGACTGCTTTTGAACACCAAAATAGTTTTACAATCACACCTGTAACTTAGAAGAACAGAAATAATTAAACTTTTCAAGCGAAAATCAGAAATGTTTTTCGTTGGCCATTATATTTGTGACTATTAGAGGTCTATCCAGTAAATGCTAACTCATTTCTGGTTGTAGCAAAACTTTTAAGAGCTTTCATCAGATACTACACATAGCGTTCAAGAACAGGTACCAATCAAAGTTTTTGTTGCAACTCTAAAAGTCACGAAATTATTTTTCAGCCGTTCTCTTCTCTACCTTATAAATAAACAAAAGACGTGGTATGAATGCTTATGATAGAAAGCCATTTAAAACGTAAAAATTACAAAAACCAAAAACTCCAAAACATCCACAAGTTTACTTGAGGCCTCCAGCAATGGAAAAAAATATGTGAGGACCTTCAAATTAACAATTAAGAACACAAAAACCATCGGCGCCTTCTGTGCTAGGACAGGCATATAAAGTAGGTGGCGATATTAAAAAAATCTTTGTGTCAGGCAAATATGACAGTGCTTCTGAAAATCACAAATTTAACATTGAAATACGAAGAAAACATATAAGATACCAACTATACAACATTGCGACAACTAAAACATTTCAAAAACTAAAGCAGAATTTAAAATTTTCAAACAGGTGTCATAAATATTCGACAAAAATACTTTGGGCCATATAAAAAATGAAATGAATAAAATTGGTGAATTGTTCTTAGTCAACACAGAATGGGATATATCCGGGATTTGTAACGATGGGAAATTTAGAGAAATTGGCCGAAATTGGGCATATTATTATAGACCAATTTTTGACTCACAAATGATAAAAGCTTTTCAAATCTCATGAAACTTAGAAACATTATACACCAGTTTTTTCATTGAATTGTAGTAAATTGCTCAAATATTACATTATCATGAAGATATAACGAGTTAAATATCAAAGGTCATTTTCCTCCGTTACCCTCCTGTCCTTGAAAGAGCAACATATAAACAATTCTGAAGATACGAATTGACGACGACCTCGTTTGAAGTTAAGTTATATACCTAACTTTTAAAACGGGTTTTAGGTGTATGTTCTTTGGTTGCATATATCTCCTTAAATACGTCCTTTTTTGTCGTCCCGCCACCCGACTTCATTAATAATTGCTACATTTAATACGTCTTACCTAAATATGGAAAAACGTTAGAATTTGCCTGTTTCAAAATATTTGGATTGTTTCTCATATGCATGACTGTCAATTATAATGTATTATTATAGTAAGTGTGTTCCGCTGTGGTTGTGGGGTTGTTTTTGTATTGGTTCTAAAAAAACATTTTAGTTGTCTTGTTTTAGAAATGATTATATCCAACGGAAAATAAAGATCAACATGTGGCTGCTTGATCATTTATTTATACTAGATATAAGTGTCATTATACAAACGATGCATCTATTTTTCTTGAAGATGTTGGTTACATGTACAAAGGTGATTAACAGTACATTAACATGTGTTACAACCACAATTCTGTGCTAGATTAAAAGAAAACTTCCTAAATCTTTCACCGGGAACTTGTTGTGGACAGTAAAACCATGATTCATGTGTTGAGAATAGACCAGGAAAACATCGAGACTGGATTCCTACGGATGGACTAGGATCGTTACACACTCCAGGTCTAAAATCAAAAAGTCAAAAATTTGATTTTATTAGACAAAGGAATGTCTCATCCAACATTTTATGGTAAGCTTAATGACTTATAAATGTGTAAATTCAAGAGTAATCCACCTTACAGTTCAATTAAATTAATTTATTTATAAAGGATATAGTCGTTGTCAAAACTAAGCAACTTGCTTTCAATGGCAAAAAGGTCACAAGAACATTTTTTCATAAATATTATTTCATAAAGATGTTTGATCATCACGACTTTTGAAGATAAATCTCTATATAATAATTTATTTTGATTATATATCTTGATGGTTGGTGTAATGACATTATCATCCGCTTACTTTCACTCTTTGAAAAGAGAGGGGCGGTAAATTTAACAAAAGAAACGTTACTCCCGCCGCATATTGCACGCGCCTGTCCCAAGACAGCACTGGTAGCCATTGGATTGGGATTCATTGTTATACTTACTAACATTACGGCATTAAGCATGAAATTTAACATTAACATTTAGTCGGGGCGATTTAAAGCTAATCGAAGTCGGGACGTTTGTTTGTATATTTGGAGTTTTCAGCAATACTTCATATAAATCGCGTTGGCGGAGGAAGGCGGAGTACCCGGAGAGAACCAGTGATCTTTGACAGGAAAATTACAAATCTTATTTCATGAGCGCTGAGCAATAAGAACCACATTAAACGAGATGCGAGCTTAGGAGATCCAGAAGTGTTAACAGCTCCTTGATCAAGCATAATGTTACTCGTGTATCAACTGAACGAGTAATATGATATGTGAGAATCGTAAATGCAGATATAGACCTATAACAGAGAATTTTGGGTAACGATATTTACTGTTTCTGTTATTATACAATGTTTGTTTTTTATCTTATGTTTGCTTTTTACTATTTATTGTTTACAATTTGGTATTTCTACTATCAAGCTGCCACCGCGCATTCCGCATACAATAAAAAATGATGAAAAAATCCCAATGAAAACGTAAAATATTAACATGGAATGCTAAGTCTTATGTCATAGGATTAATACAGATCAAAATCCATAATTATATTTTATTACGTACGCCTTTAAACCAAAAACAACTGTTCCGGATGCGCTAAGCTGCTACGAAATGTTTAGAACTCTTGGCAACCGGCAATGATACCGGAATAAAAAACCTTAAATTTGTAACTTTCGGTAGCTGCTTGGTGAGATGCGGTTCGGGCTTCTTGACATTTACTCAATATTATATTTCATTTCTTATATATTAATGATTACGACACTGGAAAGACTGCAATATTTTTAGAATAAATTGTCCCTTACTTGCAATGAACACAGTTATAGGACTTACGGGCAAATCGCCCCAGTACCCAGCAGTCGGATCCCATATACTCCACTATGTCTCTTATCCAAAAACTGTCCTGGCTTGGTATACAGTCAGATAAAGTCCGTGTTGTCACCATATGGTCGGTACCTTCTATCGTAAAATCCCGAGTTGGTTTTCCGCTATCCCGGCTTGACATTATTCTGAATCCATCTTCCGTTGTGTCATGGAAAGGCACAACCACCACGTCAGGATGTGATGTATCGACAGGTTCTTTATAGTCTGGTTCTACAAAATTCCAAACCTCTGATTTCGTATGGTTGAAGGGGTCATTTTTTATTGTCGTTACAATATCTTCCGGTTCATTAACCTTCTTCGGAGTGACAATCTTATTCTCTTTTGGCTGACTTTCAACAATCTCTGTCTTTTTGAATCGGTCACAAAGTCCTCTGGTACCGATAAAAAATAAAATTGTAAGGATATTACTCCATAAGTAAAGTGTACGTTATTTTGTACTAAATTAAGAAGTCTCAGGTGCGTTGAGAATAAGAATCAGTTGATTATCCAAGTCCGGAATTGTGGTCATATGTTTGTCATTGTGTTTTATTGTTCTGTTAAATGTACATTTTTGATAATTCAGGCAAGAGCAGTAATATTTTACGCAAACATGATTTTTTATTTGGGGCGATTGAGAGCATTTCACAAGGATTGGTATTCCACCATTGTTGAAGGCATTGTGGAGACCTCTAGATTCGTAAATTCCTCTGTTTTTTTATGTTTGGAGTGCAGTCTCTCTGACATTTATCCCATATCTGTTCATTTCCAAATTGATATCTACATTCCATATCAAGCCGTAGTTGGCAATTTCCGTCCCGATGACCCAACACATACGTATGTTAATAAGTTACTTATAAGGTGTTATTCTAATATCTGAGTTTTGTGCAAATAAAGTGGACAAATGTTCGGTTATCAATACTGCCAATAATGTAAACAACATTAGGATCATCAACATGAATTACTCTTTACATTATTTCCGTGTGGTGTGATCCTCGAAAATATTGAAAATTGGTTAAGGAACATATCTACACTTACAGAAATCCTCGCAATAGTCTTAATGCCGTTTTTGGTACGTCTTCATCCCATGGATTGCCACTAAATATAAAATTATTTAAAACAAAAAACATGTCGTGTATTTGTCAAAGATATTAAGAAACTAACGAACATTATTTGATAAAAAATTCTGTTCTTATAATTATTGCCATATATCTCTATGATTCCAAGGCAATACATAAAAATACATAAAAGTGTTAATAAATGTTAACCAAAATATGCTAAAAAGTTTTTAATTAGAATTTTAAAATCAATACTGAAATTCAAAATGCAGTTCCTGTTGAAGTAGAAAAATTCAAATGGTTTTAAAAATTAACTCTAAGTCCATAAAAAAATCACGCTATGAATGAGTAACTTTTTACCTTTTGTCTTCATTACAAGCTTTCTCTACAAGATCTTCAAAATTTGCATTCCTCCTGTGGCGTCTTCCTGAGAAATCTTCGTGCTTTGAATGATTAACAAGGACCTCTAGATCTTCTACGAAGTCCAGTACGCATTTGTGTCTATAATAAAAATAAAGAAGTTTTATTTCATAAACAAAGTACAAAAAATTATATTGCAAAAAAAAATTACAACATTGAACATGAAATTAGGTAACAAGTGTTAAGTTCTTGACAATATTTATATCGGGTTTGGAGAAAAAAAATTGTCGACAGGTTGCTATAGGTACTAACTGTGCCCATTTAATTGCAGACTGTTATGAATTCAAGTTTATGGCCAAACTCCACAAAGATCCTTCTAAATCTGATTTAATAGATAATTTGATAATACTTGCCGCTATATCTTAACATCTTTGCATTTAAACCGGACTTCTCAAAATATGTCGCTACAATTTACCCCAGAGGACTTACTTTAAATAAAGTAATCAGGAAATAAAGGTAATCAGGAAAGCAGCAGTTGTCCTTTTGTGGATAGAAATGTTTCGGTTTCACAAGCAAAAATCAAAACTTAAATATACAACAAGAGAGACGATTTCTTACTCCCTATTGTAAATTTTTCTTTCCTTGACGTGACGTCCCTTTGGCTCCTTCGTACGGCGTATAAATATCTCATCTTGTAAGTTTTCCCCGTGTACGCAGTGATGTTTTAGGTTATACTGGACGTAATCTTTGTAATACCAGCAAATTATTGAAGGACTTCATACCATTGGTTAGTCAATACTTTTACAAAATTCTATCATAAACATAAAGATATAATTCTGAAGTTTGGTTGCACCTACAGACATTGCTAAAATACGGTATATTACACCCATACTTTAATGGAACCGTAGTAAATAAAGCTTGTAAATTAAACACAACCCATATGAACTTGTCAGTTATTTTAATTAACTTAGGCACACCCTGCATTCGAGTATTTGGAACGCGGAGCGATACACTCAACGCGGAGCCGCGAAAATTTACAACGAGAAAGA